>JAYKKI010000025.1:27627500-27937500 GCA_039881145.1 Druceiella hillmani
TTGGATTATACATATACTTACGCGATTATCTGTTTGACAATTTTTTTTTTCTAATCCAAATGAATGTATTGGTAATAAATTATAATTATCGGACACAATTCACAAAGTGAACATTTAATTGAAGCTTTTCTCGTGATCGCACGTCATATTCATTGTGCATTCGCTCTGTTACACTCGTTTTATTATTCATCGAGTTACTTAATTTAGTCTATGACCGGGGCTCACAAAAGTTTATCATTCGGCAGTATTGTATTGCGTGGGACATCGTTTTGAGTAAAGTTAGAAAATTGCGAACACAAACGACATTTTTCTACTAGGTTAAATTGCTGAGTATGTGACTAGCATATTTTAATTTTTCATCAACGTTTATAAAAAAAATTTTTATTTTATATCCTAATGTAATTTTTCAATTTATACATATGTCCAGAAATGTAGCGCGACGTTGTCGCCTGAAGAAAATTAGAAAATTCGTAACTAAAATTTAAAATTAAAAAAAACAAAACCTTAGATTTAAGTTAAATTTCTCGTCTTTATATTTATATCCAATAATAAATTGACTATAATAGTAGTTTCCAGAATATATTTTGATAAAAAATTAAACTGCAGGCCGGTGTTTTTTTATTATCACAAATACGATTTTATTAACTTTAATAAATTATAATTTATTAAGAAGTCCCCACATTTAGAAATCAACAGAAACTTTCTTTCCAATTAACCGTTTATCTGTCTGCCTTCAGGTTCCAGCCTCAAAACTTTTAAAACGTACGTTAAACATAAGTAAATTAAATGTTTTCTTTGATATATAATAATTTAAAATAAATTGTGGAACAATGTAAGTCATGAAAATATTTTAATTTATTTGAAAACAAATTATGTACTTTAAAATACTTATACGGGTATTATATTTGAGCTAGTATCGACAAAAGTAAGGAAATACGTTATATGCTTATCATATTTAAATAGAAAAACAAAAAAAGTTGATTTTCCTTCTTATCTCAATCTCCAAATAGATACTTCAAAGCATACTAACAGAAAGCCTATTTATTATATAGAAGGGAAATTTGCCACATTGCGCTACTGACAATGTGACAAATTTTCCTTTTAAAAAAATTTTCCTTCTTAAAAATTTACTT
Source organism: Druceiella hillmani (assembly GCA_039881145.1). Lineage (NCBI taxonomy): Eukaryota > Metazoa > Arthropoda > Insecta > Lepidoptera > Hepialidae > Druceiella > Druceiella hillmani. The sequence goes on from JAYKKI010000025.1 coordinate 27,628,634, forward strand.
CTTTTAAAATGTTAAAGAATAAAAAAAATATGACCACGAACTGAGGAAGAAGTGGAACATTTTGATCTATCCCAAGGATCAATGAATTTTTGGCACATTTGATTACACGGACATGGAAATTTAAGATGGTAAGTTAGAGGTGAAATTTAAAATTTATTTATTTGAAAACAAATTTTTCTTTCCAAATGTTGCTATATTTATAATTAAGTATGCCTCGAGGTTTCACCCGCGTAAATTTACATGAAATATGTAGTTCTTCCTGTACTCACTAAACGCATCCGATTAGTGCGCTAAATGACATTAATTGTCGGGAAAAGAGGTATACCGGTGGGAAAATTCAGAACGATTATTCAATAAATACTGTCAATAATTTATGTCAAATTTGTATTACTTGTTTGTAGACAATAGCGTAGCAATATATAGACTTTGTTCTTCCTACATATGCGGGATTTTTAATGGGAAATAAAAGATATTCGTCCAAACCAACAGATAGCAATTAATATATAAATATATATATATATATATATATATATATATATATATATATATATATATATATATATATAAATATTGTAAAAGCTTAAAAAATGTAGGGCTGGTAACAAATATTTTTTATTTACGGTAAATAGTATCGATGTAAAATGGCGAATACCTACGAGTTTAATAAAATCTAATCAACGTCGGTTTGGAGAACATGTCAGCGATATTCTCTGTCTCTTTTTAATATTTAATTAAATAAATTGTTTCTAGCTAACTCAGTAGTTATCATATAATGCCAAGGAACAGTCACTTTACATCAGCCCATAGAGCTATTTTGTAAATATTATTAGCTTGTATGTCGAATCGATTAATTTGTTTCGTATATATTTTTTGTGTTCTTTTTGTCGCTTTAGATTAATATCTTTTGCTTCTGAATGAAAAAAATATTAGCAATATAATATTTATAATATTGTCTTATATAATAAAAATAAAAAGTAACATCTTTGATTTATATGCAATTCATAAAATTACCGCGAATATGTACCGGAAAATACAGAAAGTGAACCGGAGGAAGACGTATATGAAGATGAGTTTTATATCAATTTAGAAAATGATAATATTGAAAAAGCGTAGACTTTCAATTGTAAGTAATTTTAGCTAATTATTTCAGATTTTCAGTTAAGGGATTTAATTATACAGTTTAATACGTTTGAGATAATACAGAATTAAAGATAAAAAATAAAGATTAAAATTCCAAGACGTACATACGTATTCTAGGAGGATATTGGGCCCTCAATCGATTAAGGGTTTACATGTAAGCTAAGAAGGCCATAAATTTAAGCGTATATTATTTTATTCGATACACATTTTAAGAAAAAAACTAGACTAACGACCAAAGATCCGATCTGCAGACACGCCATACAAAACTTCGTCAATAGACGTTACTAATCCCCCGGAGGTGTTGAGAGAGATGAACAATTGTCAATATAAACTTTTGCAATTTTATACACCTATAAGTTAACTAATAAGTTCATATTTTAATGTGTCATGACATTTTTAATGAACTTACAATATCTCTGAATACTGTGTCTCTTTCACTGTGATAATTCTACATACAATAATCTACAAGCTACGCTGCTAAAAGTCGTTCACGTTATCTTGCGAGGAAATTATTGGAGTCGATGGATGATATTAGGAGGAAGTGATTAAATAGATTTGGGACTGTTCAGTATCGGTTTAATTGTGAATTTTATTTATATCAAAAGACTGGAAAATTAACAAGGAACACATATAATTTGTTGACACAATTATAAGTAGCACTTGTATGGAATCAAATATTCGAATGAAAAATATTGCAAACATGACTCTTTCTGAGTAACGATTTAGGTTGCCATTTGTTTGTGGGGCTAGAATAAAAAGAAAATTTTATTTGTGATTAAAATATTACAGCTTGATAATTATATATTTTTATGGTGGTATAAAATTACTAAAGGATAAATTTATCTATCAATTGAAATGAATATTTAGGTAACATCAAGATGAAGGAGACCAATTTTTGTTTCTTTGCCATTGCACCCATAGAGGAGATTAATTGAGGATATTTTTATTAAATTAATAAGTGATGAGCAAATTATTTCGGTATATTAGAAAATTATAACCTGCTATTAAGAGAAATAGAGCAAAATATATTTTGAAGCATAACTAGCAGCCAACCTCAGGGGTAATTATAGTACTTCTTTTAATCAGGAGAACTTTCGTGATATTGATTTTGCACACGCAAAATTTTTTAATGCCTTAGTTTTATTTCACTTTATTTTTAATATTTAAAAAAAAATCCAAATTTTTAACTTTACACTCTTACCATAAACACAAAATACATCAGTTGGAAATTTTCTTGACATAATAACATTTTTGAAATTGTAAAATTATATTATGTATTTTACCGCTAGAATTATGATTTTTTCGAAGAAATTATTAATTTGCTAAGAAAAATCTTGAAATAAAACCAGTACGTAATGTTGTCTGTCTATTATGAATTTCAGTAATTGGAATAGCATTCAAGGGATTCTGATAGAAATAGAACTTTCAGAATCACAGTTCTATCAATTACGTAACTAGTAAGGAATTTAAAACTTAATTACATAAATAGCTTGGTACTACTAAAAAAATATATTTGAAGTTTTAAAGTGCAAATTATTTAAAATCTGATTACAATATTTAAATATATTTTTATCTTTATTAGGAAATAAAAAATATTTTTTAAATCTTGCCACACAGGCGAAAATACTTGCGAACAAACTTAAAAGCACTTTTGAGTCCTAGCAAATACATCAGAGGGAATAGCACTCCGAATCTTGACGCGTCAAACTTTGTAGTCGCGCGATGAAACAATAAATATCTTCATGTTTGGCTTCTTCGAAAGTTCCTTCACGTAAAACTCGAACCCTTAAAGCGAGTATCCGTTCTCATTACGTTTGCTTATTTAATTCGCGAAATGTTTACTTTATTAACATTTCATTATATTATTACCACAAGAAATACATACCAAGTCCTAGGTGTGAATGGACAAAATTCCAAAGGGTATATTTTAAATTTTAACATGGCGTAAATTTCCTTTAACCTTTTTCTCCATAATTATAATTTAAATTGTGGCAATATATTGAAAGAGCTGTTATTTATTAAGATTTACTAAGAGCTGTTTTTTATTGTATAAAAAAGAAAAAGAGGGAATGGATATAAGACAATTTTAAAACTATGGCTTGGTTGAATTTGTCATGTTTTAAGAATGTACCTTAAATATTAGTTTTTTCTAGAGCAGCTGGATGTAAAATCTAGGCTAGATTTGTTTACACTATTCTGCAATTAAATTAATAACTTAAAATCACAAATAATTAAATTTTTTAAAATGACACAATTTTTAAACTAAACACGAAGATATTGACTATCGATAAGACATACATATCGGGGGGATTACATGCTTTTCTTACTGCCTAAGTTAATAATTTTCGGAAAATTTCACGTGAAAATTGAATGAGGAAAAAAATTTACTTAAGATTGCAGAAAAATATCATGGTCGACAAAGCTATTCACATTACAATTTGTTTCAAGTTGTTAACTAATATTTAATTATTTAATAATTATTTTTTTACAAAATTAATAACTAATATTTTGTTCAGGGTCTTCTTTTATTTTTCTATCGTAGCCAAAACCCACATGTGCAGTTAAACTTTTACATATAAATATATTGTGTAATATAATTCCAAATGAAAAGTTAAATTGGAAACTTAATATACTAAAGTCTATATCTTAAAATTTAATCATGCTAAAATGTTATTCATAATTTATAACCCCCAGTTGCGATAATTTCCATATTACGAAATGGTTTTGGCTCTTGATTGGTCTAAAGAAAATTTTTATGCCGATAGTGATGACTAGTAACTAGGTGTTCGCGATGTGTACATAAATCCAAGTGTCATGACACCGTCAGTGTAGTGTGTAGGTCTAGTATGAACGCGCCTTAGATTTCTACAATCAACCAAGTGGGGGTAGTTTTGAAAAACACTCCCGCGTCGCAGCGGTGTCTCCTATACATTCCAGAAATCGGGGGAAAAATGTGGCCGCTCTATAAGTTGCCAACCTAATATTTTGAAGCCATCAAGTTATATCTGTAAGAATTATATAATCTTTAGAATAAAATAATGGCGTGATTACTTATCATTTATTATTGTGTTTTGCAAGGCTTGTTTTAAGTACCAATTAATGGAAATACTCTAAACAATACAGATTGGTGTCACAAGGTAAATTATGCCAGAAATAAAGGAAGCAAATTTTCTTTTCACATTTTCTCTTTAATTGGCCTAATTAAGTTTTTTAATGTATGTTTGAATCGACTGAAATCAATGTGAAAGCGCTTTAATAGGCCAAGTTATGTATTGAACCATTTGATTGATTTGTAAAATATCTCTTGACATTAACATATATGTCAAGATGATGATGTCAATAAATTTAAGTTAACTGTAAACGTCCTCATAATAATGAATGAAAATATGTAATTATCCTAGCTATTTGTGTTACAATTGAATCGCCAATAAATATGATTATTCTAAAACAAGTTACATCGATGATATTGCTGATCAACAAAGTTTCTTAATAAAGATTATTTTACCTAAACAAATCGATACAAAAAGTACAAAATGCGTGACCGCTCTTCTATATTAGCATCTTGCGGCGATCCATACTACCACTTTACTTATATGGACACTGAATTCTTTGAATGAACAACCGTCGTAGTTATCACACGTTCTTATTTTTACAGAGATGTTCACATCTCCATTTGGCCGGGCGATTTTTGTCACCATGTGATGCTAGCCAGAGACAGACTTTTCCCAAACACAGAATATTGCACAACAGAATTTCGGAGCAATTTCACGTTTGCTGCTGAATAATATGGAGTTCCTTTTCTCCATCGCCAAAGACGCCTACATCGATGAATTTCATTTGAAAAGTCAATTCATTTAAAAGGATGGTTGAAACAAAAGACTGCAAGTATAATTTTCTTGAACAGATGAAAAAATATGAAAATTTCTACGTCACTTTGAATATTTTTTTAAATTATGTCGTTTGATTTTTAAAATTAATTTTTTTTCCGAATTTTGGTTCCCTTCAATTCAATTTGTGCTATACCTCCTTCATAGGTGATAATATTCGTATGTTTATGGACTTAAATGTAACGTGTACTCATGGATTTCTATATGACATACATACTTTTTACTACATATATTTATATTTATATATATATATATATATATATATATATATATATATATATATATATATATATAATGTACACTATTTATTATTAATGCCGAACATAGGCCTCCCGCAAATATTCCCAGAAAGATCAATTCCATGTCACTTGCAACCAAGGGTTCCCGTAATCTTTACCACCTATTTATTTACATAGCAGAGAACATCCTACTCTGCACCGTTCGGTACATTTATGGCAGAGGTATTGTGTGATGCGTGATCATTGAGAAATGATAAGTAGCCATAACTCGTCATACAAAAGCGTTACAAAATGCAAATCGTGCAAAAACTGAATAACGGCAATTATTCTTTACGAAGGACAGACGTCAGAACGGTGTTAGAACATTTTGAAACATACTGTTTAATGATGAGGCCATAAGGGGGCTATGGAAATAAACAAAATATGCTACTAGAATCCTCGTAATGCAAAGCCCTGAAACAACAATTTGGTGCACAATTTTTACTCAAGGAATACTTGGTCCTTTTGTTTTAATCGGGTGGAAACTATTATTTCTAATGTGTACTATCCTAAGGTTGATGAGTTTTTGGTACCAGAATAGTAAACGTTTTGTGGACACAATAAAAGTACTTTGCATTTATTTGTGTTTTTATCTTGAAACTTGACCCTTTCTTGCCCATTTATTTTGGAATACATTTCCCTTAGTCTGTCAATTTTATGCGCTTGATATAATGGCAATATTTATTAAAAGGGGGGGAAAATAAAAAAAAGTACGGAAGAATCGGAAGTTTCACGTCGGTTGGAATCGCAGATTTTAAAATTAGGGAGAATGATGTGGAGGACAAGCGAACGAAATATTCAAATGATTGACTTGTAATTTATAACTTTAAGGTAATTTTTAAGAAACTAACTATAACTTGTTGATTAAAAAAAATACGCATAAAATCCACGGCACTCCTTTCTCCCCGACAAAAAAAATGGCCATATGACAGTCATTAAGGTAAGGAAACATGTTTTTTAATTCCACGATCGAAAGTCAAAATATCAAAAGTAGACTTTCTATTTTAAAAAATTAATAAATTCGTAACCTAATAAAACACTCAAGGTAGCTTTAAATCCCGATTTAAACACTTGAAACGCAAACGTGAAATTTTCAGATTTGTTCTATTAAGTCTATTAATACTTTCCCGTGGGTCACAAATACTACCAATAATATAAGAAATAAACTACCGTCTGTTTAGCTCAATAATTGTAGTGACTGTTTATGAACTACGCCAAGTATTAAATTAAAAGATATCAGTAGCTAATATTTTTGCAATCAATGCTGAATCAGCTGCAGACACTTTCATAATTGATGAATGCAATATATTCGTTAGTGTTAGTGGCACTGAAAATTATAAAAAGGAGAATTTAAAGAACTAGAAAAAAACTAATTACACCAAAATATGGTAATTTAAATTAATGTTAACTATATATCACGTGTCAGAGAACATATTTATTAGTAAAAGGAAAACATCTTGAAAAAAAAATGTAAACTTGTCAAATATTAAATAAGTGACCATTACAATAAAAACTATATACGTGTATACCAAAAATTTCAAATAACAAAATTTTTAAAACGTCTGTTTTACAAAACAAAAGAAAATTTTCTCAGATTATTGAAAAGCCACTTTATTAGAACCTTTATACTTTTCAAAACCCTGCAAGAATTTTGGTTATTGTATGATTATTTTCAAATATTTAACTCAAAATATGACGGAGTTCAGCCTTCTTAAGTTTATAGTAACTAAAAAGGGTTTCTATAAATAAGGTTGTAATAATTACAGTCAATTATAAATTATACAAACATACGTAATAGAAGAAGAAAATTGTAAATTACTGAGAATTAAATACCGTTGATTGGCTCTTTTTTTACAAATTAACAAATTAGACTAGATTAATCTTATTTAACTCTTGCCCTGTGATAACTAAATTCAGTTACTCTTAAAATAGAAATCGATAAGGGTTTTGCAAGCATTTACAAATAATTGTAAAAAAAATCAAAGTAAATAACAAGCGTCGTTTTTGATGCTTTATTCTATATAAATTAAAATAAAGCCGAAGTGGAACTAAATTTTAAGAGATGACGTACACCATAATAATTTTTATTAAAATATGTAATAAGTTTATTTACATTACAATATATAATAATGTTCATTATAATTATAATAAAAGAATAGTTAATTTTTTTAAATGAGTTTTTTCTTATATTCCAGCATGAAAAAATACTTTAAAAATTCTACAACGCCTTAGTATGTTGTTTCTAAATATTTCGACCAAAGTTCGGCTCTTTCACTTAAGTTTCTTTAATACTCTTCCCTAAATATATATTAAAGAAACTTATTTTATTACCTCGACTTTAAAGATAGAAAAACAATTTTTTTTTGAAACGCAAGAAACAGAACAGTCGAACTCGACAAAAAAATAAAAATCTGTGAATTACGCAAAATGAAGGTTAAATACATATTTAGGCACTTATAGACATTTAAGGGTACATTCTTTTACCCTTTAATATATAAAAAAGATCAAGGATATTCGTTATGGTTTTCCCATAACAATCTACTCGGATTTTATCAACTCTGCTTCTCCTTTATTTTTAGTTCAGTAATTTTTGAAGCAGGGGCGGAAACGACATCTTATTTTTAAATATTTTAAAAAAATATCTTTCCTGAAAAAATGTCTTCATGTTCTTCTAACTTCCAAAAACATTTTTTCAATGTTTTGTTGGCCCTTGTTTTATTCTTATATAAATATTTTTAAAAAGTAACTAGTGAAAATTATATAGGTTTTTCCATTTTGTCAGAAACCATGTGACTATTAGAATCACATGGTTTCTAACAAAATGGGCTACTATGTACAGAGTGACAGGCACGAAAACCTTAAAATAAACCACCAAGTTCGTTTCGGTAATTTTTCTGTTTCTGAATTTTAAGGAAGGAAAATAATTTGGCATGTTTTTGTTTCAGCTTTTTCACCTACGTGGTTGCAAACAGAGAGTAGATAGGAAGATTACATTTAACGTAATTTTGTAAACCCACATCTCGCAAAAAATACTACTAAACGTTTTAAATCGTATATTAACATACATCACTATGCAACATAAAATTTACAGGAAATAGACGGTATGAAGTTGTTCACTAAACATAAATTTACTTAATTTATTTGACAGATGAGTGGTCCACCATTTTGTTTTTTGCTGGCTTTTTATTATAAGCCAATCGTCTCCCGAGTATTTCCGATTCGGTATGTATTTACATGCATTATAAATTTTAAATTATTACTTTATAATTTATTAAATACTTAAAATTAGTAAATTTCAATAAATTTTAGGAAAAAAACAATTTTAATGAAAATTTTTCAAATATATTTGTTTGACTGAATTTCGATTTTACTAGCCGTATTTATATTCAGGCTTCATTACTTTTATTATTTTATTTCCATTATATGCTTGCTAAATAAAGTTATTCTTGTATTATGCCCAGGAAGTATAACTTCTGACAGACATACATAAGTACATACCTTTTTTTATTTAATTTATAAATAAGATATATTTACACTCTATACTGTACATATTTGTTTTTATCAGATTAGTTTTTCTCCTATCTCTCAAGGGAATTTTGACCACGGTTTATCACGAATTTAGTTATCGAAATTTCAAACTTGTCAGAATTGTATGTGTTGTTTGGTATTTCGAAAGCTTCATTGTTACTATTCCAAGCAGTTGGCGTATTCCATAACGTTGCTATATAGAGAATTTAAATGTTAAACTACGTATACTTAAAAAATATTGTAATGATAGTCAATTTCACTGGTCAATATTTAGTTACCCCCAAGGGTTTATATAATGTATGTGTTTTTCTTTAATTTTGTATGTTGATTAAGTATGAAAAAATAATTCTTGTTAATAACTATTTTCGATAACATACTGTCTTCCGTGGCAGCATGGGCATTTCTTTGATAATATTGATCAGTTTTGAGGCGCTGTCCTGAAGTAAGTTCAAAATATTAAATTTTTATGGAGATATCTTGGTAATAACAACCTTGTTTCTGGCTTTATGCATACCTTACACGCTTTTAGATATTGAAGCAGTGTAAAGTTTATTAAAAAGATCAGTTTTAAAGGCCATTTATGCCATAAATTACTAAAAACAAAGAAAAAAGCTATGAAACTTGACGTTTCTTGATTTACATAGTCAATATTTGTTTCTTCTGCTCAGTAATTCGGAACCACTGAATAACCCTTAACAAAATATTTGTCAATAAACAGATATTTATTTCGCGGTAAAACTAGGTAATATGTTCTCAAAAAAAGCTCACAGCTGAATACTTTTCACAAATTTAACACCTAGACATCATTGAAGTTTGAGAGGTTCCTCTTACAAATCAAACGTGGTTTGCGATTCATATTCTGCCCATTTGTGGCCGAGTTCAATTCACAAATTCGAGAAACGGAAACGAAGACAAGTCATAATGGAAAAAATCCCTTGTCCCATCCGCGACATCGACGAAGTCGAGAGATGAAGATTTACAAATTATTTAATGGATTCTTTTCAATTTCACTTCAATACGACAATTGTTTACGTAAACTGAGGAAAATGTTGAGATCGCAAGGAAATTGCCGATTTCTACTTTCTGTAACCAAAAATGGACTATCGAATATATTTGGCGTTAATTTTGTAAAAATTCATTATTCACAATTAAATGAAACTACGTGATGTAGTATTATTTCTACTTTCTTTAAGTTCTTCACCGCGACCTAGGTTTCGTTGTATTATAACATCTTCAGGTGGGATATTAGCAAAGATATCATGGGATATTAGCAATCTTTGCTAATATCCCACCTGAAGATGTTGTAATACAACGAAACCTCGTGGTAAAGAAATTAAAGAAAGTAGAAATAATACTACATCACGTAGTTTCATTTAATTGTGAAAATTATTAAGAGAAGAAAGTGGCATACCGCTCACAAACTATAAAGTTTAGAAAAATTCAACTCTGTAGAAGGTATAGATACCCCATAAAATTATACAGGTGAAAATAATTGTCAACTTTGATAACAAGAACAAGTGATTTGTTGATTTCGCTGAACTATGAATTGGGATAAAAATCGTTTTTAAGTTATATTGAAGTTTTTTTTATTTTAATATTTCGTAAAAAGAGAAGTTCCTTGCTTGTAACTTAATCATTAACTTGGCAAGTTTTCAAATACGTGTTATTAATTTTTAGTTAAAAACATAATAACTAAAAACTATTGATTTCGCTGATAACGAATTAAGATGTAAATCGATCTCTTCAAATTTTGGATGAGTTAGTAATTGAAATAAAGTGTATATAATACTACTTCGTGTGGTTTCATTTTATTGTGAATAGAAATTAAATAACAATGAATTTTTAACAAAAATAAAGCCAAATTTATTCAATATCTAAATCTATGTTAAGATCTATTGAATATTTTAATGTTTCTTAAAACTAGAAGCCTTATTACTTAATCTTTAACTTCGCAAATTTTAACACACGTGTCATTTATTTATAATTCATAACACAAAAACTGAAAACTTGTAGAGTTAGACATTAGTAAGTAAGCAATATCTTTTTCTTCCCAAATAGTTTTTTTTTTCTATATTTTTTTAGAAACTCTATTAGAACTCGACAACCATTTAGGTTTCGACTCGGTTAACGGCAAAGTGGTTGACTTTGCCGTTTTTACTCGGTTTTTTTATATATAATATATTTGGCGTTAATTTTGTAGAAATTCGTTGTTCACAATTAAATTAAATTACATGATGTAGTATTTTTTCTACTTTCTTTAATTTCTTGACCACGGCCTAGGTTTCGTTGTATAACAACATCTTCAGGTGGGATATTAGCAAAGATCTTTTTAATAGCCCACCTGAAGATGTTGTAATGCAACAAAACCTAGGTCGTGGTAAAGAAATGAAACAAATATCTGTTTTTTTTTTAGTTACTGAACTTTCCATCTTCTTCACATTGATGTTTTTGGTGCAATGTAATTGTCTGTCAATGAGACCAAATAACTATGTTCATAGCTAATTAATACCTAATAATAAAAGTATTGAACAGGGATCTTATACATCCAATATTAATAAATATTTTTTTATGCATTTTAAGAAATGAAAAATCTGTGTGCCACTCTGCATATCTCTATAGTGTATAATTGAGGAACATAAACAATTCATCCATAAATATGTCGTTACTTATTGATAATACCAGCGAAGCAGTGACTCTCTACGCACCCTCAATAAAACAGCCCGGAGTATAACTTTGGGTATTACCATCACTAAATTCGATGTATTCAGTGTACTGTGCCGTTCAATATAAGCTGTACAACCTGGTTTTCATCACTTATACAAACTGAACGTCAAGAGTGAACCAAGTAGACTCATCCAAAAATATAATTTTCATCATCCAGCTTGCCGCGCTTACATATAAAGAAAACACATACCTGGGTATCATTTGTTTCTTTCATTAAAAAAAAATTAATTTCATACTATTTTGAAATTATATTATATTATACACCATTAGAAGGGTAATATACCTGCATCAGTAAGGTGATCACGTAATCGTCTCGCAGCGTTTTCTATGTAGATATCTCTACTCCATCTGATGGCGTCCGAGCTCATCAACTTCTTGGCAAGATGATAATCGAGAAACGCCTCACCTCCAGTGCGTTACCTGTGTTTTACCGTACAAGTTCAAGGAAAATTACATTCAAGAATACCATTTAACCAAACAGTTTCAAAAATTCTGCAAAAAACGCATATGTTCGGTAACGTCCCTCTTAGGTAATTGTACCAGTATACACAACAGTTTAACTCGATTTAGTTTATGAGTTGAAACTCTAATGGTTTTGCGATTGTCACTTCAAACATTGTTGTGCTTTAGTTTAATCAGTAAAGAAGGCGTATCTTAAGGAAGTCATACATCTCTTGTACATTTTAACTGGCACAAGTGTTACCCAGACAATTTAAAATCTTTCATGTCCATTATGAAATGAGATATCTCACAGCCTTTCTAATGTCATTGCAAACTCTCGCTTTATACCATAAAAGTGTGTGGAGGTATTTGAATTCCAAAGTATGCCATATTTACAAAATAGCCTTTCAATTAATGTTATTGATCTGTGCTTGGCAATGAGACATTTAGTACTTATATTGCTTTCCAAGAAAAAAAAGAAATATATATATATATATATATGTATATATATATATATATATATATGTATATATATATATATATATATATATATATATATATATATAAACGCTGTTTTACACGCCTTTAACACGCTTGAATTGACAATTTTCAAGAGAGCGTTTCAAGGGTAATTTAAATAAATATCAAATATTCTACAGAATTTTCACAAGATAAATTAAAAGCAAATGAAAGTGCGACACAAGAGCAAACAATTTTCCGCTAATTCATTTAACTACTTGAATTGACAGTAAAAATATTGACGTAACACTTAAAAGCGTTTCTTCTCCGGAACGAAAACGTTCCAAGGAAAAACTTGTCCACTTTTGGCATATGAAGCCTTGTATTCGTTCAGGTGACAGAACAATTTTTGTAAATTTTTTTGAGCGACTTAACGTGACAAGATGTGTCTCATTTTTTTGTTCAGCTCGGAAAATATTTGACCCGTTCAGAAACGTGCATAAATTTTTCTAAACTTTGAGTGATATGGGATCGCCTCAATTTGTGACAGATATTACACATATTTTTATACAGATTTCAATTTATATACTGCTTCGTGTGAATTTTGTAGAATATGGCATCAATTTGCTAGGGATCCGAACCACAGAACGAAAATTTCAATTTAGCTTAGAAATAAAATATATTACCCGCATGTAACTAATCCTTAAAGATATTAACATAGAAAATAATTAGTGAAGTCCAGCAAATGAAATACTCAAAAAAAAAAAACAAAAATTCAATACGAGTTTTTCCTCAATATTTTTCATAATTTAAGGTAGCAAATCGTCAGAGATGTGCTGAAATTCATAGAAAAAATTATAAAATATTCCCTCCCCCTTGTTTTAGTAAATTATTTTCTTAAAGTTTTGAAAAAAACCGAATTCTTTTACAAAATTTAAATTTAACATATTGTCTTATTATTCACCCTACCTTAAATTAAATTTAAAATTGTAATTTAACATACGTTTAACATGCAGGGATTGTAAATGTCTAATTTTGTAGATATTCACGATAATATATATACATTTTGTGTGTATATATATATATATATATATATGTGTGTGTGTGTGTGGGTGTGTGTGTGGGTGTGTGTGGGTGTGTGTGGGTGTGTGTGTGCGTACATATTTATAACCTCCTACTTAATTATCTCAAATGCAATTAACATTCATTTTTCATAAAAATATCTAATTTTATGTCTTCTTTTAATATCATATACCTAAACATATTATTTTATAAGCTATCAAAAGGTTTACTATAAGAATAATGTATGCAAATGTAAAGTAACAAGCCACTAACGAACGAAAAAAGAGAGAAGGCAGAACAAGGTGGCTATCCATTACCAACAACTTTGTGCGAAGTGTCGTCACCTACATCTGCGTCGTTTAATAAGAAACGTTTGAAATCGAGTCAACGGGTCGAATGGTTTAAGTTTGGAGTAAATAATTAAAAGTAATCCAAATTATTTACTATCATTTTCACAGCAAATCAATTCGACATTTAAAACGGTTTAATTCAATTAAATCAGGAAGAAGCGTTGAAATATTCATTAAAATTATATTGATATTGAAAGCCTGGTCATTGTTAAGGAGAAAATATAAGTTGTTTATATAAAGTAACACTTACTTATGTGATGTCAAACAAATGAATCAACAATATTCCAAACCTGACTCTTTGTGAATAATACCCTGGATTGTTATTAGGTTGTATGACGAGAATAAAATAATTATACCCATATATTTATATGAAGCCTCAAAGTTATTAACACTTTGTTTTACAATCAGTTAATAAAGATATGTAACTACTTTATATTGAAAAAACTCTTTTTGTTTCTTATTTATTGTATTCCATCCGTTAAGTTAGTATTTTGGTGTATTATAAAATTATAATGTATCGTTGAATTGAAACGTAGTAAAACATATAATTTAAAAAAATTGGTGGCAACCCTAGTAAAGGTTTATGGTCCTATTTTTTAATTCACTGGTTTTTGATTTTACTTTCTTTAGATTATATATTTTAAAAACATTAATATCCCAATACCAAAGCATTTATAAAATATTATTACTTCCAACACATTAGTTGAAATGATGGCTTACTTAATACAACATAAAAACACGAAAGTAAAATTATCTATCGCTATATAAAAAAAAGAGCAAATGCAATGCATAACCCAAAAGAAAATTGTAGTATGATCTTTATATAGACAAAAATTTAAACAGAAACATCGTGACAAAATGACTGATTACCTCAATATTACCCAATTATATATAAGTTTGTAGAGCAACCGCCCGCCCTGCGCAATAATTTGCTTTATCTACTCCTTCCGCCCCTGTAATTTACTCCAATATTTTAATTATGCTGAAAAGACGGTAGGAATGGGCTTTGAAACGTATTTTATTTTAAATAATTAAAGTAGAATTTAAGAATAAATTATATTAGAGAGAAGAAATATTCTATTCTTCCCTTGGTCTCCCATCTACTACGTGTGGGCAAGGAGCAATATTGCTTAGAAATTTCAAAGCGCCTGATCACGTATACTAGATACCAATATTTTAACTGGATATCCTCAAGAAAAAAATAAAGTTTGTACATAATCTATTGTCCCCTCAAAGAATGTTGAAAGGGAAACATTTTCAAAATAGCAGAAGCTATTCAGACAGGGCTGTTATTGTCACGGCCTATTTTCCGTGTAGGTTCTATCCGCACCCTAATCATTTTAGCGCCACCCCATAAAATGGCAAACGACATTATTTCCAAAGAAGTGTAAAAACCTAACTTTACAGTTATATTAATTGACATAAACCGTACTTACATGTACATACTTTTAATTTTTTTTGGTTATCACTAACAATGAATGCCACTTAAATTAAACTTTAAACTCATCTGTAAAATGCTTACCATTTTGTTGTTAGTCTATGGACAGGTATGAATTTGTAGTGGTATACTAGAAACTCCAATATTTTAAAATTATCTTGGATAAGTTCAGTCTCTAATATTTCCTTGAGAATTGTTTATGCTACTAGGAGATATGTGCAATATTTTTTCTATCAATCGTTTCAACAAATGTAATAAGACGAGAGTGTATTTGTATATTTCTTTATTTTTATTCCAATTTCTTGGCTCCTTTGTTTAACCAATCTTAATAAAATTTTATATACATATTATCTATTTTATAGAAATATAGATAGGAAACTCATGGAGATAAACATGTTATTCCAGATTACATTAATTCCAAGCGAAACCGCTTGCGACTGCTGTTGAAAAAATTTATTCACCAAGAAATGTTGTAATAAACTATAAAATTCTAGTCGAATTGAGCGAGATACAGTCGATTTGATGTTTACTCTTTACAAAATAATATATTTAACTGTTTCTTGTAGTTTTGCTGCTCATCCCCTCGCTCCGTTTGATAAACCATATTCGTCATTGGAGTCGAGAATATGTCAGCGGGAATATCCCTGATGATCAGTATATAAAAAAGTCTGTCTTTTTCTACCTTTCACCATTTAAGTAGTCTCCCCGGATTTGTTTGCATTGTTTATCACTTTTATACTCTTAAGAATAGCGTTATGATATAGCCTATGACTTATTTAAAGTGAAGTTTCTTTAGTACTTAAAGAAATTTTAAAATCATACTTATAGTTCTATAGATCATTGAGAAATAAAAAATAAAAAACAAACTTTTTCGTTTAATGTATTGATATAGAAAAGAAAATGCATTCAAGCTATTAAGAAAACTAGTAGAAATGGCAATAAGATTCCAAAGCCTTGGTTATCAAAATAAACATATTTTAATTAAATTCAGAGACTGTAACCTTATCGAGCTTTGCTGTCTCTTAATAGAACCTTCTATGGAAAATAATTTGGACGAATTTTCATTAGTTTTAAGTTTCTTTACTCTTTACGTAAAGTGATTAATTTAAGTTGTACATATAAATTAGCGAATTTATTACAAAGAAGGAAGAAGCGATATAAATAGACAAAGTTGTTAAAAAGTATAACAAAAAAGTTTGTTGGTAAATTTTTACTTATACACGCCATAATAGAAACAAATTATAATTTATTCGAATTTGAAATTTTAATTAAATTATAAAGAAAAGTCACATGCTCGTCAAAACAAGCACAAAGAAGGTTGTGCAGATTTCTAAATTTCCTAAAGTCATGAAATTCCTAAATCAATGAAATGCTTTTACTAGAATGTTTCCAGTGTTAACATTTATAAATAAAAAAGGTGACCGAAAGCTACACTCTATTTTTGAAGTTCTGTTCAATAACTCGATGGGATAGGCGAAACAATATTTTTTGACCTCATCTTACATTTGTGTAGCGTATGTATAACAAAAATTAAATCTTCATATAAATATCTAAAAATGTAAAACTAAAATTTAAAAATGTGAGACATGGTAAAGTTTAGAAAAACTAAATTATTATTAAATTATAAATGTCCCTTGTTTCTCTATAAATAATTTAAAATATATCTTAAAACTTATTTGGAAAATGTTTGTAGTTAAGAAAGCTATTTTTAGCTTTGAAACTTTATAATACTCGTATATCACTATATTCTTAGACATTTACGTGCATTTATGGTGTGTAATATTCATATTAGTTACCATATTATTTTTATTTTTTTAAATTATTTTTTTAATTTTTATATTAAAAGTTAATAAATTTATTACAATTTAAATAATTCCTACTTTTAATGCCAACAGTGTTAAGTGTATATAGAATGATGTGTCATCTAAAAGCCACCTTTTTGGGGTAAAACGATTAAATAAAGGTAAATTAATAAAATAGATATGTAATAAAATATTTCATTGCAATTCGTTAAAAGCCAATTTAAATTAACAATTAAAAGGCCGATACCTGAGTGAGAAATTTGCCTTTAATCCAATTTACCACTCAATACAACAGTGACAACGTTACCTAACGATTTAAAGGCACTTTAGTCTCAGAACAAATACGTCGGAAGGAAAACCCGTTTGCCTTCGAGTGTCAAGCTTTTAGCCCCGCGATAGAACAATTCCCGAAAGCTTCTTTGTAAGCAACTCTAGGCCTTGATTTGGGTATGTGTCCTCATTACGTTTACTCGTTTAATTCGTTAAATATTTACTTCATTTGGGGTGTTACTTAAATTAGTTTAGGCCTATTGTATTATAACATTAAGAAATATATGTTAAGTTAAAGGAGTGATTGTGCATGATTCAAAAGGATAGGTTCTTAATTTCATCATAGCGTTAATTTACTTCAAGCTTTTTCGCTCTCATCATATTAGTTTCAACGGAATTGTATAGTTTTTTAATTAATTTCATCTGACATAATATGTACATGTATTTTGTTATAGTCATGTTTCCCACAAATATGTTAAAAATTATGTGGTCCTGCAGACATAGATTATAATATTTGGGAGCAAGCTTAAACAAGTTGTTAATCCATGTATAATATAATAATTAATAAAGAACACAGGGATATGTGAATTATATGTGATATGTGATTAAATTTATGATGTACCAACAATTCACTTGTAATATTTTCTTCTAAGATGCTGATCTCATAATCCTAACCACTGAAATATTCTATGGCTATATTGATTCAAATGTATCCCGAAAACTCACAATTGTTAAGCTTCCTCGTATTATGTATGGAGATATAGACAATGGCTAAGACATAAATAATAAAGAGACAACACGCCTACGTGGGACTAATTGTACATAGAAAATGAAAATTTGAAAATACGTTGCAAATAATAACGTTAATAATATCCAAATTTGATTCAAAATATCAACCAAGAAAAAAATTTAACGAGATATAATATTATTGACATATATACCACTTGCTGCGTAAACCACTTGCTGAGTGGTTTAAGCAGCAAGTGGTATATATGTCAATTTATAATGGCATTATCGATGATAATGCCATTATAAATTAGTTTTCCAATAGAATATTAAGTATATCTGCTTTAAGTTTGTAATGGAAAAAAATTAGGTCGTGTAGGAAACCAGGATTAAATTACTTGATATTAAGATATTATCTGATAAAGGCCAATTCTTTCAAAATGATAAATTATATCCTAACGTTAAGTATTTTTGGGATTTAGGAGTTAGTTTAAAGCAATTCAATACGCGCCTTATTAAAATGAAGTCTTGCAAAAATAGATGGGTCTTTGTCCCACTCACTAACAGTGTTAACCTATGTGAACATATCGTTTGTTACAAAATAAGAAAGTTTATTTTCATGATAATGAAATTATATTTAAACGGCTTTCCATCGACATACTCAGCGAGTATTCTCTAACCAAAAAAAATATTTATGATGTTGTTTTTTCTTTTCAAGAGCTGTCCAATAACTTAGAATTGGTCGTTATTGGTTAACTGATGACCAAGTTGTGCGCTCATTTTTACGTATCCTAACCAAAATAAAAATATATTACACAAATTACACAAATAAACATATTAGGCGGTATACTTCAAATAAAACGGTCGAAAGGAAATTTAATCCGCTAAAATCTACATGTGAAGTATTTTAAAGTATAAAAGGACATTAGCTGATACGAAACTCCATAAACAATGTTCCATTTTTGACCTCTGAGATAAATAGCGTTTATTCTTTAAATATTTCTTAGCCTTATGTCATAATATGTGAATATTTTTAATACAAGTTACCGATATTTCATAATTCAACATGAATATTAGAGATATTTAGGATTAACCCATGCCAAATTTTGAGATTGATTATTTCTGGGTGCCTAATATTGATATTCTCCAAGAATAAATGTTTGTTAAAAACAAATAACTTTTCTATATGGAAAGATTTGTAGACAAATATTAATGAGTTTGGGAAGTCCTTTTTTGTGGAGCGTAGTCATAAGGGAATTTTACCAAGGCTTGATTCTAATTGTAGTAAATGGGATACAGTGTGCAAAATTTATTTTATTTTCATGTGATCAAAATAGTTGGTAGTGATGGGTGAGCTATTTCCTTTTTAAAATACTCCTAGTAATATAATGAAAAATTCACTAACTTTCCAATTAATAAATATGAATTTAAGGTATATTTAGTACATTGATTCTTCTATAAAATTCTAAGTTATATTTTCATGATCATATATTTTTTATTATAATATCTATAATTTCTAACTTAAAATCTGAATTTTATAGAATTTTATAGAATAATATAATTTAGAATTTTGTAGATTTAAAGTTGGAAATTATAATAAAAAATATATGATGATGAAAATATATTTTGAAATTAGCAATTTTTAAAATCTAATAAGACCTTTAAAATATTCAAAATTCAATAATGACATGGTTCCTCAATAGAATGTCGCTTGTTTTAACAAACGACTTACGGGATATATTGTATAAACCACACGTATATTTAGACGGCACATTTACTCTATCTCTTTATGATTACATAAAGAGACTCTCTATCTCCAAAAAATGAGACAGTTGTTGGCCGCCTAGTTTCTGTTGCCAATAATCAAATGCCCAATCCCATCTGATTATCATGCCATATGCCTGGTTTTGCATTCACGTTTTCAATAATGGGTGTTTAATGCCTTAATATAAACTTAATCCAAACTTTGAGATAATTTCAGACAATGAACCACCTTGGGGCTCTTGGTTACCCCCCCCCCCCATAGAGCTTATTACTGAACCGAAGGATTACGACACCCTGTCCCTTTCTTCGGACATCTGGTCCCACCGAGTGTGAGCATTTTATATGTCACCAGATTAAATTATCTATGTGAAAAGCTGGATATCTAATGGAGAGTCTTTGCGTCTTCTTCATGACTTTTATCTTACCTGGTACCAGAGTAAGACAAACGAAATGAGACTTATTTATTATTGTTGTGGAACTGAGGCCAACGTGCTTATCATGTTGGGTGAATTTAACTCAATCATCAAACTTGGCAAGAGAACTGGAATAAACCGGCATGTTACTGGTTATTTTGCACAGTATCACCAACTTATATACACTTATTTTATTGAGATATTTCAACAGCAGATAAATGAAAATATATTTATCACTCTTTATTTTATTAGTTATATTTTCAAATTTTTAATAGAAAAATTGAATAAAAAACAATTTATTGACAAAAAAATATTGCCTTTAAATCACTCGTGCCTGTCAAAATACTTATCGAAAGGCTAGATGATAAGGACCATTATTTTGACGGAAATCAAATTCAGATTTGGTGTGTGTAGCCAAAAAAACTCCAAAAATAAATGTGCCTAATATAATGTTGATTTAAGTTAAAATTTTCATAAATTTTCCAAGTCCCATAAATCTAAAAAACTGAAACTCAATTTTTATAACATTAAATTTTTTTATTCTTCGATTTCATTTTTGCGGCTCGAAATTCTGCGACTATAAATGGTAGAAAATAATAAAAAATCAAAACCATTAATTTTTGTCATAACAGTGGTTTCATGTTAAATGTGACGACCGCTATAAATAACTCCCGCTCGACGATTTCGTTTATTTGCAACTTCGTCTAAAGTAATATTATATATTAAAATAGAGAACATATCGATAAAATATGAGACATATACAAAATGATACAGGGAACGTATCGACAGAATGAGTATGAGAGTAAAAAATACCGCTTGTTTTCTATCTCTTGTATGAATCCTTTTCAAGGACTCGGATGGTTTACAAAGGAGTTTGAAAATAAAGCTCAGTCAAGTGACTACAAAGCTTTAAACGTTGAGGGTGACGCAGTCTTTTATTTCCACTTGGCCTTATAGTACTCGTACATATCTGAGTATGAACTGAAACTAAATTTTAAACTAATTATTTTAGATAATTCGTGAGGAATTCTCATGTATGTTCCTTTTGGTACCCTAAATAAAAATAAATTAATAATTTCATTAAGGGTCACGGATGGTCTTCCGTAACCTACATATTTTAATAAGAAAATATAATATTCTATACAAGTGACTTATCACTATTATCAACATAAACCACTAATATAAATATTGTAGGAAGTTGTCGCACAATTCATTAAATAAATATCCAATAAAATTATTTAGTTTATGAGATTTACATTAGAAATATTTATTTGCGCCAATTCCTTGCAATAAATTATCAGGGTGAAAGGTATACAAGGTTTTCGTGAAACTTGGGTATATTTGAGTAAGTCCAAAAAGTAAAGAGAAATTTAATTTGAAGCATAAAAGCACAAAGTCGTAATAAAAGAGAATCACACTAAAAGATTTTAGACCTGACTGAATATATAAACAAAAATAAATATATTCATTAAACATCAAAGATAATATGGAGAAAAATATTTAATGAAAAAAATGCATTAATTTATAAGACGAACATTTTAAATATTTATTTGTTCCAATTTGTTACAATAAATTATCGGAGTGAAAGTTGTACAAGATTTTTATGAAACCAAGACCATATTTGAGTAAGTCCAAAAAATAGAGAGAGAGAAAAGACGATATCGTAATAATAAGTAAACGTACTGAAAAGTTTTTATTATGCGTGTATGTATAAACACAAAAAAATATATTCGTTGAACATCAAATGGAATATGGAGCTACTTTTGAACAGAGCTGGGATTCAAGTGAATTTGTACAAAGAGCTGACGTGTGTCAGTTAGTTTAGTTTGGCATGGCTTCATATCGATAGAAACGGTAAACGCTCGAATAAAATTAGAATTATTAGTTGTATTATTAATTATTATCATTATTATTAATAATTTATAGCCATTTCTATCCAAGGATAATAGAAATAAAGACATATTTCTAAAGTTAGGACCTGCAGCTGTTTTTTTACAATTTCGACAATTTCGAAATTTTGCAGTTTCTTCAAAAAATTGTTCTTCATACAATATGAAATATTTATAAATAAGGAAATTGAGCACAGGTTTAAAGAATATGAAGATAAAGCAGAAACATTTTAAAGCTTATTCCTGAGAATGGATCAATTATATTATTTAAAAAATTAAATTTTTTTTTTAATTATCAATTCAGCTTAAGTCACAAATAAAGAAACTTTACGAAAATCACACCACGCCCTATCCACCACGCCTTATCTTGAAAATTCATTTCAAAATATATTTTCTAGAGATTATTATTTTTAGGCGTGGGACATAACGGCGATATTTGTTAAAAGAAGGATAAAATAAAAAAGCAGTAGAAGTAGAGAAAACTTAACGTTATTGATGACGTATATTATAACTTATTTTTATTATAAGGTTTAATAATTTATTATTTTAAGGTTATTTTCAATAAATGGAAAAATCCCTTACAGTTTTCAAAAATGTACAAATCCAAGGCATCCATGGCAACGAAACTAACTTCGAAAAAGTTTACGTACTTAATTATAAAATTAAGAAAATATTTTTTTGAATTCCGCCATCGAAAGACAAAAGATCAAAAATTTAATATCTGTTTAATTTATTTTAATTTAAATTTTTTAATAATTTTGAAACGAAAGAAAACACTGATGAAAAAGACTTCAATACTAATAGCTTTAATTCTCGATTATGCAGGATACTCTCAAGTCCTGCAGAGTTTTCTGTTACAAAGAGTAATACTTCCCCATGTGATAATATAAAAATCATAGGGTTACCAGTCTTTTCACCGTAGTTAGAATATTATAAAAAAGTAACTACCGTATATTTATTCCAATTATTGTATTGCCTTTTTGTAAACCACACTAAGTACTAAACTAACAGTTTTAAATGGCTAATAATTTTATGAATAATCTTGATAAATAAGAATGGCTGTTTAGGATTATTGTAAAACATAGAACAAAGAGTAATATGGAAATAATATATACGTCGAAATAAGTGAAAATACACGTCGCTAGTTAAAAGAAATGAATTTTCAACGCGCCAATCACATTTAAGGGCACGTTCGTTTCTCCGCCTAGAATTATAAAATCCTTTCCCGTTCTCACACGCTTGTATTTATTCGCTTCTACTTATTTTGCAAGCAACGAAAAATTTAAAGCAGTTTTAAAATTTTAGTGTTGTTTAGATATTCATTGACCGCTCACAACAAAATCGAAAAAAGCAGAAGTAAAAGTGAGCTAATATATCTAAATTTACTTTTTTTAAGACGATGAAAACTTTAATATTTACCTACGAACGAAAATAATTATAAATTTATTATCTACAAGCAATTCAGTAAACTGTATAATGGAAACACCATAAGTCTATGAATAGAATTTCGTCGGTTCAAAGCATTATAATTAAAATTTTTGCTATTCTACTTTAGAAAATATTTGCGCTGTCTATTAATTTTGAACATACATGGTTTCGAATTTCATTTGTTCAGCTAAATTAGACAATAAAACGTGCGAAAGTCCTGGTAATCAATGAAGCCATTCAGTTTTATGAAATAACATGGAAGCCTTCCGCATGATCTAATAGATGAATGTAGCGAAAAAAGTAAAAGTAAAAAACAAAGAAAATAGGAATTTAAAAATAATATTTAATGTAATTTCCAAATGTATAAACTAAAAAAACAATATTATTATAATTTGAATGTTAAAGCCTAAACCAAAATTAAAATTAATTACTATGACTTTAAATTATAATAGCTGAAAATGATCTATTTTGTACGACATTAAGTAATAAATTTTAGACAAATCTCTTTTTTCAAGATATTAGGAATACATTGAGATATTATAATAATACTTGTATCTCTTCCTTAATTATGGTTAATACTGGACATAACATTTTTTATTGCTTTTAAACACTGTGTACGTATGATAGATACACATAAAAATATTCATTTAAAATTTCAAGAAATACACTCCTTTTTCATATATTTAAAAGTTTTCTGTTTCATTTTCTTTTTAAAACCTGCTGAATGTAAATTATTTGAACAGAACATAAAAACAACATAAAGGAAACATAACATCAAAACAATGATTTACTATTTGATATAATGTAAATAATACAAGAAACTTATATTTGATTAGAATGGAATAACCTGGAAAGAATTGGGTCACAGAACTGTATGCGAACTTGTGTCAACAATTTCGAACCTATATCTTTTGAAGTACTAAAAACATTAAGGTGCATAATTCCACCTCCATTCAGATTCTTTACAATTGTTCTGTAGCGTGCACAGTTATCATCCACTCAAATAAATTATATGACATATGAAAGAAATACACGACATAAAAAGATGGATATTGAAAATTACTTAGAACTTAATCCTTTGATATCCTGTTTTATTACAAATTAACAAATTGTTATGAATTATTCCAGTTTAATTCCTATCGTTTGATAATTGAATTCGGTCGCTATTAAGATAGACGTCGGAATCATTTTTGTAAATAATAACAAATAATTACGATGAAAAAAATTAAGTACCTACGGAATTTCGTTTTGAATGTTATATTTTATAAAAATTAAAACATTGAAGTTTTTTGAACTAAATCTTGAATTAATCACCACAGGTAACATGCATTATGATAATGTTTAACAATATATCGCAACAGAGATGATTTATATATTATTTATGTATGTATTGACCGAATTATTTTTTTATATATGCAGATAACACCAAAAACATTGTAGTTCCTACAGTGCTACAGTATTCCGTTTCTAAATATTTTTAGTTAATAGCAGCTCGACAGGAATGAGGATATTAGCTCTCTTGCACACATCTCTAGATAGGCTTTTGAGGGACCTTTTTTGAAGGTTCAACTATTTGCTGAAAATAAATTGAGGAAATTATATCTTTATCCACACTTTAAAAGATAGAGAAAATTATTTCTTTATTTCTGGAAGTGCTAGAAAAATTATTTTAATTTAAAATAATTAATAATTATACGTATTTAGGCACTGATAAATATTTAAGGGTTCTTACTTCCTATTATAAACTATTTACAAATATTATTTGTGACCTATATATACTGCCTTCTATACTTTTAACAGGCATTGCAATGTGCGTAGTATGTATTTCCACCACTTAACGATTCATAATAATCCCTACAGTTTTCCAGTAATCTTCTACCCATATTTCAACATCCTTCTTCTTTTTCCAGACTTTTTGAGATTTTGGTAACTTTACAGCAAAGGAAAAGAGGATTTATTGTCGTATATTATTTAATACATCATTTGATTTTTTTAAATGTCCAATTCAACGTTTTGGAAACAAGAGAAAGTGGAGGGCTCTTTAATTCTTAAATGAATATCTTAAACAAGTTTAGCTAGTATAAAGCATAATCATATTAAACCACAATAAGGTTTATTACTAGGCAAAAGTTCGAGTTTTTATATTTGCAGACGGACTGACAGACTTGTAAGCGATCTTATAGAGTTTCCGTTGTTCTAGTTGAAGTTCGGAGCCTTAAAAACGAATCTCCAAGTGCATTTTTGTTATGGGGTAAACCGAAGTTTCGATGAGCGAAGAAAATGAAGGTTTCGTATAGGATATTATTTCTTTAATAGTACTTGATTGAAAAAGGAATTTACGGTAAAAGTGAACTTCTTAGTATCATTGCTACGAAAATTGTGTGTTGTAAAATTGTGTACTACGCACAATTATTTGATCCTCCATACCAAGTAATTAAGGGTAGTATGCTTCATAGATGTGCCTTCACTCTATTAATACTTACTAAACGCCATTATTACTGGTTTTCTTTGATAAATATTTTGACAATTTCTGTTTTTATCCCTCCTTTTGATATTTCCTGCCGACTGAAGTATGCATTTCTTTGCTTCATTTTTGATGTTGATATTCCTAAAAAGTGTCAAGGCTTCCAGATCGTCCCTTGTTATCCAATCAGTATTGTACCGAATTAATTCAAAGATTATATTAAATTATACATTTTTTCAACGATATTTTTTTATTTTTTACAACCATTTCTTTGGAGATTTGTGATTATTACCAAATTTATTACAACTCTATACCATGTATATGGTATAATTGTTGTAATTCAATAAAGATGATTATTCCGTGGACAACAAATCAGTCCCTTATTGATGACAGTGTAACAAAAGTAAATACCTACCAATGATATCGTTTGCTTCTAAATTATATATTTATAAGATACGTGTCACAAATAATATTTTTGTAATAAAATTTCATTGTTACTTCAGTATCTTTTGACGTAAAGATAATAAAATGTTCCATTTTATTATTTAGCTGCCTATATTTAGCTTATGTCTTCTAATAAATGCCAAACATTATGTTTTTATTCTTTATGATATACACTTAAATATTTAATTTGAACTCCGTGAGCAAACTAAAAAACGGAAAAAAATACACAAATACGTAAATAAATTCCCACAATAAACAAGTATCACTGCACAAGATGATTGTGTGTGAGAGTTGGCTTTGAAATAATATATTTCTATTTATTGCATTACTTCAGAATTGTGTTTTAATTTGGTTTAATAAATTATGATTGATATAATGATTAAAAAGTGCAATCGTTTTTATATAAGTCTGAAACAACAAACCTTTGTTTCAGACTTATATAAAAAACACGAATGCGCGAGCAAGTATATTATCAAAAAAGATTCCTAAAAATATAAGGCTATTATTGGGTATAATGGTTTTAATCATATGCATTATTGTTTATTTAACCTATAAAATAAA
This sequence comes from Druceiella hillmani, assembly GCA_039881145.1. NCBI lineage: Eukaryota > Metazoa > Arthropoda > Insecta > Lepidoptera > Hepialidae > Druceiella > Druceiella hillmani. The sequence goes on from JAYKKI010000025.1 coordinate 27,655,702, forward strand.
ATATGTTTATGGTGAATTATGCATGGAAATGTTTATTGTGTTAGTATTCTTAACATCTCTGACAATAATTTAAAAAAAACGGATTACCACGAATTGAGCAAATGTGCCAGAGTCATATAAGTTATTTCGTATAATGAAAGAGATATAGTTTTTATTTAGTAAGTTTAGTTTATTCCAGACTATTGATGATTAAATGTACTAATGATTATTCAACTAATTTTGAAAGCCTGCTGGGTTCCATTGCAGCGTGGATATCCCCTTTACATATTTGACTACTTGTTTGGCACTTTACTGAACTGAATTCGAAAGACTCAAATTACATGACCATGCTTTTTATTAAGTATATCGTTTTCGGCTTCGTGTGTATCTTTATTCAACTTAATTACCATTTATACCTTGAAAAACTATGAAATTTACTTGAAGGGAACTGATTTATACACTTAATAAAAGTTCCCTCCGTTCAGTATTCCGGTACCACTGAATATCACTCCATAATAATTTGTTTATTTGTCGATGGATGAAAATCTATCTGCAGCAAAGTTGGACAATATACATTTTCAGAAAATTTCACGGTCGAAAAACTTTCACAAGTTTAACGGCTAGACGTCATTGAACGCTTGAGAGGTTTCCTTTTGTACAGTGCTTTTTGGCCGAGTTCAATTCACAGATTCGAGGAAGGGAATCAAAAAAAGGACGAAATGGAAAAATGTCTTTTCCCACTTGCGGCAGTTAGCAGAATCGTGATTTGAAACTTACAAATTATTTAATGTATTCCATTCAATGTTGCTTCAATATAACCAGAGTTTAATAAAAGTAAGGCAAAATTTCATGTGTAAGAATGGAAATATTCCATTCATTTTCATTTTTATAAATAAAAATAACAAGATTGTTAACTAAATAACATCCAGAAAACTGTGACTCATCAATATCCAAAAAGTATAAAATATTTCTATCTCTGTATCTGGCTATATATTTCAATAATCTACGACAAAAATGGAATTATACAGTCATAATGAAAACGCTCATTCTGGGTAGTAACTAGATATGAATCGAATAGGTATATTACGATATAAAATAGAGCTAATATTTTTTTTACCGTTGCCTTATCTAACATTTTGGTCTTACTACATTGGCAAGTTCCAGTGATAATCAAATTTTACTTCAAAATTGCGTTATGTTTTTTATAATATATCGAAAGGTGCGAGACACTCTATATTTAAGGAAAGTATTTCTAAGTGCAAAGTGGACAAAAATTGCTAAGAAGAAAAGGATCAACCCTGAGGACTCCTTGGTTAGATTTATCAAGGTCTTGTTTAAAGTAAATGCACTATTATATAACGAACCTTTGGATATATAGCATTCATACGTCTATAATTAATAAATTAATATTGTAATACATTAATAAGTAATTAGATATTGAAAATTAACGATTACAATATATTTTGTGTATTTTATTGTGATGAATTCATAAAATCCATGTCATTCGCTATCATTAGCACTTTGGTTGTAATTGATATCAAGTTCTCTTTATCTGATTTTTCTAAGTCAATTGGCACCTAAGGAAAATTCCTCTAACATACAAACGAATAATTCACAGCAAGAGATACTTTTCACTTTAATTTGTTTAATTTCTCAAGTTGTAGCATAATGACTGCATGTTAATAATTGTTACCTATAACATGTAGCAAATTGTAACAAATAACATAATTTTAAATTTTCGGAGGAATTATGTTATGTGTTCACTCACTCTTTACGGCGTGTTCATATAAATTAGCCGCGCGTTCTAGTATCATGTTGCATACACATCCATCCCCCACTCACGCGTCTGCTGACTGCTAAGGTTACAATATGCTGCGAAAGAATACTGCCATATGAGTAACAATGAACTTCAACTCCATCTAATTTGACCGTATAAGTAGTAACCCATAGTTTTTACATTTGTATGTTAGCGATCGAACCAGATTTCTTGCAGAATTTGTTTGGCCCAAACTAAACTATTTTGGGAAACGCATGTTAGGTAAAATTAGTTTCGCCTAGGTAATAACAGTTTCTCGTGATAATAAAACTGACACTCATAATTCAAATATACTCATAAATGCTGTAATGATTCATTAAAATATATTTGTATATTGTTATACCTACGTCTGGAATACATGCTTGATGAAAGTATAAGGAACTTGCAATTATTAAAACTAATTGTTTAAAATAATCATAAATTTAATGTATTTTTTATGTTCAATGCAAACGTCGTGTTCCATTTAATTTAGATACAGCGTTCTAGAGAAGCCACGTATTGCATTCCATTTTGGATGGGTTAAAATTATCTTTTGAGATGTCACATAAAAATGTAAATATAGTTTCTTTTCTTTTTTCCTTTACTCCTTTCTTATTGGTATGACTTACCTTCAATACTTCAGGTTTCAAAAGATTACCTCATTAGGTCCTTATGACTTACTATTTTAATTTTAAAACTGTTGCTGGAGTAAGTATATTTTTTGTCTTATGTATATTTTTAATTCCAGTAAAATATATGAGAGGGCATGGACGTAAAAGTTTATGTGTGTAATTGACGTATTCAACAAACATTTATTCCCTTTTTTTGTTACACAAACAAATAAACTGTTTGGCTTTTTCCGTATTTTTCATATTAAATTTTGCCTCAAGTTTCTTCTTCCTCAATGCCCCTGTGTCATTATTGTTAAAAAAGTAAAGCATGTCGTCCGTATATATATTGAAACCAAGGAGAAGTAAGGAATCACCTTTGTTTAAGTGCCAGTAAAAAACACCTGAATCCATCTATGAGCACGATCTTCCAATCCCTAAAAGAACATTATTAATTTCTTTTCATTCCATAGACTACTGATTAAATTAAGACCATATTTATATAAAATTCTATTTCTGCGGTAGGCTTTTCTTTCTTGCTTAAATAATAGTATTTTGCCATGTTTAAATTTTTAGTTATGTCTCCATGAAGAAATGCTGTGATAGCTTCAATTTGATCAATATTTAATTTTCATTTTATGGCTAGTCCAAATAAATGTCTAATGAAACTATATTTCTGTCAACAGGTGTATATATATTATCGAAGTTACTGCCTTTTTTGTTGTTGATAATCTTTAAACACTAGTCAAGTGTTATAGCATGTGATCTTTCCACTTTCAACCAATTTCGTCTTATAAATCCACTCACACGATATGGCTTAATTTCCAGCAGGTATGTTAAACATCAGCCAAATATTATTTTTCATAGTACAATTCACAGAGTCTTTCAGAACTTGGATTTAGTCGTCTGCTTTGTTGCTTTTTAAAGTTTCATTAAGACGTTAAGAATCATTGTTCAGTAAATTTGGTGCGGTTGCAAACAAATGTAAAACGCAGGACTTCTTTTACTGATATCTCGAAGGTGATGTATTCTTAAATTCAATCTAAATTTCCGAAGAAGTGCCAAAACTTTCATCAAGAACGTAAGTTTAATCTTAACTAACGAACATTGTACAAGTTGAGCCTGAAATATCTGAACTCGAAACAATTAATCTACCATAATCATTATCATTTTCGTTCCTATAGTTTTCTTCAGGTGAGTGTTCGGTTAAAGATAAATTCTGCTGTTATTATGTTATTTTCTCTATTATTAATTTATGTTGTTTTAGGATTTTTTCAGATTAAGAAAAACTAATTATTTCTCCTCTAATACATGCTTCTGAGAGTACTACATCTTTACTTGTTAAGATATATCTGCTTTTATATCAATAAATATGTATCCTTTTATAGACACCGAATATCAAATCAGATTGAGTTTCGAACAGAATTCGGCAAGCATCGCGTATTTGAACAATTTTTCCGCGCAGCTATCGTGAAGACAGTGAGATCTTTCTCGAAATGCATGGTTAGGACTTAAATAATGGTGGTCTTAAGGGAATTATCTGTCTTACGAAAGTTTGGTCATAATTTTTCCTGAAAGCTTCCCATATTTTTTTTCTTTGGGATATTTCTTTTTCAGGTAGTTTTTTGGAACGCAATATAATGGTTTTCTTGAACAGTTCTAATGGCTCTGTGACTCTTAATAATCACTACAAAGTTTTCGAGGCAATGACACAATTCTTGACAGAGTCTTTCTTCCCGAATTGGTTAGGACTTAAATAATGGTGGTCTTAAGGGAATTATCTGTCTTAAGAAAGTTTGGTCATAATTTCTGCTGAAAGCTTCCCATATTTTTTTTCTTTGGGATGTTTCTTTTTCAGGTAGTTATTTGGAACGCAATATAATGGTTTTCTTGAACGTTTCTAAAGGCTCTGTGATTGTTAATGATCACTACAAAGTTTTTGTGGCAATGACACAATTCTTGACAGAGTCTTTCTTCCTGAAATTGAGGCAATGGCAAAGTACGTCGGGTAAAGTCTCGCTTGGATATCCCTACCTTCGACATCGCTTATCCTCGTTGGAAATGGTGTATGAAACTCCAGTCAGAAAAACGAGATAAGTGACTCTCCTGCACAAAGCGGTTTGGCAGATGTTATATTGAAGACATTTTTTTGGTTCGGGGAACGGGTTTTGAAATGCTCATGGTTCGAGATACAAAGCATTTCCTGGCATAATTTTTTCAGGGACATAGTATTCCGTTTAGATATAATTCAATTCCATTTTTAACTATTACCTACTCGATACCATTTATTATACCTCTATTAGCTGAGTTATCTCAGAATATCTCCAAGGGTCAGTAAAAGTATGCTTTACGCCATTAATATGCGGAGAACTTCGATGTTACCCCTTATTTCATCATATCTAGGAAAACGCTTACAATTAAAACCATTATGATTTTAATTATAAACGTTGTCCCTTTAGAATGCATTACGTTTTATAGAAAAAGATAAAGGCCCCGTGAAAATTTAATGAAGATAGTTCAAATAGTTTATGAATACAATAGTGTACAATTGAATATAAATAAATTTAAACAATATTTGTATACACGATATCCTAAGTATAACATAGGCAAATATGTACATACTAAGTTTTTCAATATGTTATATACCTATCTTCCTCTAAAATTGATTTTACTTAATACCGATCCATATTCATGAATCTCGTGAGGGTGTTTGACAGAAAAAAATAAACAAGTATCTAATATCTTACAGATTTTTAAGAAAATAGCTAAACAACGAATTTAAACTACGTCAAAAGAGATAACAATTTCCTGCTAATTCATTTCGTTATTTAAAATGACATCGAAAATATTGACGTAAACCTTAAGAGCGTAAAATGAAAAACTGGGCGACTCTCGACACATCGAGCTTTTTATTCGTTCAAGCGATAGAACAATTTCCGCAATTTTCTTTGTGAGCCACTCGACGTGACACGTTGGCCTCGTTTCCTTGTTTAGCTCGTAAAATATCTAGGCTGTTTAGGAAAATGCAAAAATTTATTGAATCATTTAGTGTTTTAGGAATGTCTCGATTTGAATAAGAGGTTAACATTTATTTTTTCACTGATATTGTTTTAAATATATGCTTCTCATATCTTTATGTAAATGATACTTAAATGATTTTGAAATATATCAAAGCTGAACCGAAATATGATATTAATTTGCTTGGGTTCCGTACTTCAAAATACAAAACAGAATACTCGTAATATTTTTCCGTCTCTCCTTCTGTAACGGTCGTGTCTTAATAATAATTTAACCTAGAAACTTGAATTTAACATAATTAATAACCCGCTTACAATTAATGATCAAAAATATTAATATAAAATTTTTAAGGGGGTAAATTGAGTATGGGAAAAAATAGTCAAAATTCCATATGTGTTGTGAGGGTGGTTTAAATGGGTTAGTTACAAAATTAAAAAAAATACTTTTTATAATTTTAGGTCGTCTATCCCGAATACTGTCATTAACAAATAATTTTATTAACGAAAAAATATCTTACATGATTGTATCCTGATGATTTTGGTCAATCTAGATGAACTTTATTCAAATTTTTCTGACCAATTATTTTCAAGATCCTATGCAATTTCTGGTGTTGAATGAACATAGTTCCACTTTGGCTGATTAATCATAATTGAACAAAAAATATGTAAATAAAATTATTATTTCACTGTCACACAAAAGTAACTTAAAAATTACTATTTTTTATATTTTTTAACTAAAAAAGATAATAATTTTTAAACACAATTAAATGAAACTACGTGATGTAGTATTATTTCTACTTTCTTTAATTTCTTTACCACGACCTCAAAGAAAAAAAACGAATCACAAAGATTGCTAATATCCCACCTGAAGATGTTGTAATACAACGAAACCTAGGTCGTGGTAAAGAAATTAAAGAAAGTAGAAATAATACTACATCACGTAGTTTCATTTAATTGTGAGTAATGAATTTCTACAAAATTAACGTCAAATATATTCAATAATAATTTTTAAGTTATAATATATTTTTAAATTTTTTTAATTAATAACTTAAAAATTATTATTTTTATTATTTATATTTTATTGGTATAACTATTGATAATATACCAGATCAATAAATAATTTTCCTTATATTTTTAGATTTTTTCTTTTGTCTCTTTCGTGCCAGGAAAAATAATTATGAAAAATATTAAATAAAATGACGAATGTTTCACTTCATCCATGGGTTTATGTGGGTGAAGCGTGTGTCATTTTTAAGTTTCCATTCTTCTCAAGGAAAAACAGAAAACTTGTAAGATTATTCATGTATTATTCATGTCTTAAATGATTTTCCCGGAAATCGTTCATGGTTGAAACTTAAAATTTGGTCTAATAATAGATTGTACTACACGGTATAGGTTTTAGCTAACACTTTAAAATATTTATGTAGTAGTTTTAGACAAGGCAAATTAATCTTATGATATTTTAAAATTTTATTTGTCATGTTGGATATGGTTAAAAAGGGCTTTAGCTTAAAAGTTTCATCGGGAGTCCAAAAATATTTTTTTCATAATTCCAACTAAAGCAAACCAGTGGCTGAATATGATTAGAAGGTTGAAGAAAGAAACTACTAATTATCCAAGATGTTGTAATTTCTGAATAATTCATTAAATATTTTTTAGTATGTGGACGATATGCTTGGCAATACATTAACAGAGTGAAAAAAATATTAACATTTATACATAGTTTAATAGACACTACCCTTAAATATTTTAATTTTTGCATGTACTTAAGTATGTACGGAATCCTCATATTGTTAGTTCTATACTCGTGCTTAATCAGTTTATTTTTATTTAAAGTAGCTACCGCAGGTTATACGTTCGTTTTTGCACTTCTTGTCGTTCGTATTTTCCTGTGCTCTTTTTAACTATGTACTTTTGCTTTATTTACTTAATTTTATATTATTTTAAAATTGTAATAAGAAAACTATGTTACGCCAATTTGGGCTTAAAATATTTTTTATATTCATAAAATCTGAAATAAATTTAATATTATACATGTACTGATGTAACCACTTACTGGACTAACCTTTTTTACAACTCGAATATTAGTAGACTTATAAATAAAATATAATTATCGGACATAATTCAAGAAGCGACAGTACTAAATTATGCAAGCTTGTCTCGTCATCGCACGCCACATTCATTGTGCATTCGGCTTGTTACACTCGTTTCATTATTCATCGAGTTACTTAATTTAGGCTATGACGAGGATGCATAAAAGCTTAGCATTTGGCAGCATTTTATTGCGTGGGATGCTTTTTTACAATGAAGTAATAAATTGGAAATACCGATGAAATTGGATCGTGAAAATGGTTCATGAAAGGAATATTTATATTGTTTTCCGATAATTTTTAATTATATGACGAAATTATATAAAGTAAGCAGAAATATCACAAATAAAATCATGAATATATAACAATGAAACGCTTAGATTCGAGCTAAATTTCATACTTTTAATTTTGAGAGTTAATTTTAATCTTTTCTTGAAATTTGTAAGAAACAAATTTCAATATTTAATATAGAAAGTAAACAAAGTTTTGTAAGGAAAAAAATTAACTGACTTCAAATAACAATAGAAAAATATACTCATTGAAAAGTTAAACTAATGGACATACATTTATTTTACTTAGGAACTTTTGCAGTATAATACTATTTGAGAAAATGAACGAATTGGGAAAACACAGCGACTGTAAAGATTTGATTTAGCTACTGTAGACATTGAGGAGTTTCAGTCACAATCACGAATCATCAGGCCTTGGCCAAAATTTGTGACATGAAAATTCGTCAAAAAAGGCGGCAAATATAATGAATCTACTCCTTATCATCGAGAAGTTCCATCACCATCTTTTGCCTTCATTACAAGATGCTGATAAAAACTTGTGACCAAAAAATTCGCCAAGAGTTATTTAGTAAGCCCAAACACGGTTAATCTAGTCCCCATCATTGAAAAATTCCTGTCGTATTAATCATCAGATCTCAGAAACTCGTCAACAAAAGTCATTCTTCATCATCATGGTAGTTTCGTTACCACTTTCCAACTCAGTCTCTGCCTACAATCTCTGACTAAAATATTTTTAAAAATATATATCTAATAGCTTAAAGGAACTTTGTGTTGAAGAAAATTTGGTTAATAAAATTGTGAAGAAAAAAATTGAAAATAATAAAATATTAATCAGACTTAAAATATACAAAATATTAATGACCCTAAAATATTTTATTAACCGACAATATATATCAAAGTCGAAATAAAAAATTGACAATAGTAAAAACGTTTACGTTAATCATCTCACTATAATTAATAAATAACAATGAATGTACGCTTTCCTAAGATGGAGAGTGTAGCCAAACGATTTGTTAGATTCGTACTTTTCACAGTTCAATTAAATCTATTTCATTTGAAAATAAGTTTAATTGGAATTTTAATGACACTGAAATATTACAGGTATTATTAAATATTATTTTTGTAATGCCTAAAACAAATAAAGGTTATTATTTTCATTGAAACACATAGAACGCAAATGTGTGTCAAGTATTGACAAATGTTAATACGTATAGTAGAAACGAATAAATTATTAGAAATTCTACAAAACAGTATAAAACAATTATTACCAACATTGTTTTAAAAGCAATTGACAAAAATTTATCATATTGCAGTGTACAAAATACATGGGGTTGAATTGAGATTCAAACGACATTGGAACAAATATACCATATGTACCTTTCCACAAACACACAAACGTATGTACGGGTTTTCACACGCACACGTGTGAACTCACGTGCAAACACACGTAAACGCACGTTTATCTCCCCTTTAGAAAGATTTAGGTTCTCTATTTTTTCAAGAACACACATTGTAAACACTCTTAATGACTTAAAGATCAATCCATTCTCAATTAACTCTCGGTAACTAAACATAACACGTTCTAAAGCTCCGTGTGACTCTGTTCTAATGTAAAGACATATATTCTTTAACAAAACTTCATGCGTATCATCTTGCTCACTGCGGTAGAACAAAACATGTCTTATATCCTGCGCCTTGCTCTAGGGGTGAATCTATAGAAGCTGCCATTAAAATGCTATGCCCCGTTAAAAACTGCGAAGTATAATAATCGGTGATGACCCAGTTCTTACCTAACTGCTCGAACACGTTGGGGGAAAATAACCTGGTCATTTTCTCCTTTGAATCGGCAATGATCATCCAGACAGCCTATGAGCATCGACGATCTCCAAAATACGCCTCTTTCTATCAACAGTGTATACATCTGCCAAAAACTCTAAGTGTAATGGACCAACATCAAAACTCACTTTACCTCGTGCCAATATGAAATTTACTGGGCCTATAATATAAACCCACGATAGCAAGGTTTGCAGACAAAAGACCCATCAAAAGTGACAACGCACTGGGATCCCAGCATAATCCCGCTAATTTTATGGACCCCGACGCACTATGATGCCCAAACCAATGGCGCATAGAAAATATACTGTATGTGGCCACATAGTGGCGCATAGAAAATATACTGTATGTGGCCACATCAGTTTAAGGCTACAGCTATTCAGCTTCCAGCTGGCATCGGCAAGCAGAACCATGGCGTGGAAGGCTACCCGAACCCTCTCACTGACGGGCTGCCCCTGTGCTGAAAAGCTCCGTCGTACATCTAGGACCATGTCCAAGTATATTACTTGATCCCAATCCTGGGTCCAGCTATCACCACAAACAGCTACCTAGCCAGCTTGCCCTTAATGGGGATTATTCGGTCGAGCAATTTCTCGAAGTTTGGAAGGAGCATAATTTGTTTGTAAAACTTGGCTCACTAGGCGATTTCTAATAATTCTTCATTATGACTTTGAGCCTTTACAGTTTTCATACCTTCAAAAATTGGCTCTCGTACGAGTTTCTGTTAATTCAGAACCCTGGCGAGCGGTATACACTTTTGTATAAGACCCCCAAGGTTCCGAACTACTGCCTGCCTGCTAAAAATCTCTATGTTAGCTACACGGGGCGTCTAATAAGGCCACACAGTAAGTCTCAATTATTTTCTAATCTTTTCCGTGGTTCTTAGCGCACTGATAGTTACGTCTTATTCTTCGTATTCTCGCCGCAGGGCTTCCTGGGTGCTGCCCTAGAAGTGGTTCTTCCTTGGTGAGCCCGTTCGCACCGTACCCAATACTCCCACGGCACTGTTGATCATCCTGTCCTGAATGTCTATGGCCGTATTATGTCAAAACCTATAGGTTTCTACAATTTAGAAAAAGTATCGAACTCTTAGCGACAAACTTTGACAAATCTATTCCGGTCTTGGCAAGCAGTTTTGAACCAGAAGGTTTGCGCCTAAGGTTCTAATGATGGGCGTGCCTGGGGAGGCGCAAACCTGGGATGCAATAGAGAAAAGATTACTCTATGATTGCTAGAGAAAACATGCAGTGCATACCCCCGTGAATCCATTCGAGACGAGAGTGATATCAATATCACTTTATCCCGAGGATCCTGAAAACTTTGCGGGCATATCAGGCATGTTGCGCAGCTGGAAGCCATTTTGGTCCACGGAATCCTCCGGGATTTCTCCACGCGGGAATACGGTACCTTGATTATCACAGGCAAGACTGCGTATGTAGTATAGAGCAGAAATCATAACCATAAGTAAGCATCAGCAGAGATAATAACTGAGCTAGAGGACAGCGTTTAGGCGCTCGCAGAAAATTTCGGTGGCAATATTCTGTCGATAGATGTTCCAAAAACAAGACACCAGACCCTTTCGGGTCCAGGACAAATGCAGCCTTAGGATCAGGCTCCTTTTTAGAACAAGGAAGGGTTCTAATCCTATACTGTTTCCCCTTTGGCGTACTGTTTGGGAATAGACGCGATTAAAGATTTCTAAGTCATTGAGAGATTTGTCATTACTGTCGAGCCTCACCCTGCATTCAGCTGGATGCTATCCAGCTTATTGGGAGTAGGCCGTCTGCCTCACAATTTTCTCCTATGCCGCCCTCAATGCAGGATAGGCTTCAGTACCAACATGGTATCCTGCGTTCTTTTTAAATGAAATTATAAGAAATAACAAAAATATCAGATATGAGCGAATTTTATATTCATATGGTCTCTAAGATTTCCATTTCAAATAGAGATATTGCTCCACGAATATATAATTAAGTATTCTTGCAACAATTTTTTTTTTGGGAAAATACTGTTTTTCATGCCGAAAAGAATATAAAACTATTCGTGATCGAATATGAACCAAGGCACTTGTATGATGGTCTATCAAAACTTAATTATGGTAAGAAATTAATTGTGATGATATCATTAATATTTTCGCACGAGCCAGAGCGAGAAATATATATTTTGTGTTTAGTTTTATGAAAACCGTTAATTTTTTGATTCTGTCCTATTTATTAATATTCTTATATTTTCATTCAAATATTTGATAAGTAATAATTTATTTTCACATTACGACTATGTTTTTACCTAATATTACATATATATATATATATATATATACATATGTATATATATATACATACATATATATATATTTATATATATATATAGATATATATATATATATAAATTTTCAACACATAAAGATCATTATGTCAAAACTTTAAAATACATATCAAAAAATTCATAAAAGATCTCATTTTACACTTGGAATATCTCCCCAATAAAACAAGAATACCTATACCTATACCAATGTCAAACTCAAAAATAACAGCGTGTGAAGTTTTAAAATTATATAGCGAAACGTAAAGAAGATGACGTAGACAAAGCATAACGTAACATAAATTAAATCCTCCCCAAAATATGTCTTAAGGGAAAAAAAGGAACAAGTCGACTTCAAAATGTGATAGTGACTAATTACTCCGATGCTCACCGATTAGTTCGTATTAGAACCGCCCGCCAAGGGCAGTAATTTGCTTTAATTACTCCGCACGCCAGTGTCATTTATTATGCCGCTGGGATCATGCTTTTCTGTTAAAGGACATCCTTAGTTTATTAAAAAAACGGAAAAATTAACTACGACATAATTTATTGCCTATTCTATAACGAGAACAGCGCTCAAGAGATTCTGTCTGTAACCAACGTTTCAATACTTTGCAGAAATCATAAATTTAGGTCAACTTTTATGGCGCTATTGTAGTTCACCTATCTATATATTCTGACAATAGATTATTCAACGCAACCCAGAAAATACTAAAGCTCTAAGCGTTTAACTTAAAATTTAAACGGCAAGTTTCTCTTTTGGGATATAATTAAGTTTGGTTAATTAAGAAATAATTTCTCGAAATCCAACAAATAAATGATTAAATACAGGTTTAATAGATTTTTGGAAATGGACACTTAAAGTAATGAAATGGTTTTTGAAAGTTTGCGAGTAAAATTATTACAATTTTCTGACAAGTAGAAAGGAAAATTTCTTACATATTGTAAACAGTCACTATTTCGCAAACTTTAAAAAAGAAAATAGCAAGGGCAACTCGAACGTTATTTTTAAAAACTTACTCAATATATTATATATTGAGTAGTAGAGTAGAGTAGTATTATATATTGAGTATATATTCAATATACAATACTACTCTACTAGTAGTAGTAGAGTAGTATTATATATTGAGTATATATATATATATATATATATTTTTCGCTTCTACTTAACATATGTGAAAGAGTATATTGAAGAAAAATAGAATCTTTATATTGCAAAAGTCCATCTCATATATATAATGTGTGACATTCATCCTATGATTTAAATAATTTGTAATTTTAATGCTAGAAGTGCATTACATTGATAATAAATATGACAATTATTTATTAGGTGATTATATTACAACGTTTAGATAAAAATAAGCAAAGATTTAATAATATTTTTTTTTTAAATTCTGAAGAAGCAAAAAGTAGAGTACTTGAATCAACAAATTGAAAGCCCGATAGCTGAACAAGAATTTTTCCCTTATTTCTTATCACAAACGTGAAAATATTATCGAACGACTTATAAGCACTTTCTATTCAGAACAAATACGTGAGTACGAAAAGCTGCTCTGTTCTCAACCCGTCAAGTTTTGTAGTCGCGCGATAAAACAATTCCCGAAAGCTTCTTTGTGAATAACTCACGCCGTGGATAGGAGTATTAGTTCTCATCACGTTTATTCATTTAATTCGTGAAATATCCACTTTACTTAGGATCTTACATAAATTAGTGAAGTTTCATTGTGTTATTACTTACAGAAATTAATTTTAAGTCTAACAAGTGAATTTAATAAATGAAGATAGGTATTAAGTGTAACGACTGAAGTAGTATACTTAAAAAGAAATAGATTCTTAATTTGATTAGAGCGTTAATTTTGATTTGGCCATTTTGCTACCATCATATTAATTGCAACCAAATTGGATGGTGGGTCAACTTATTTGATCAAATATAATGTGGAAATATATCTTCTAATAGTCGTGTTACTTATAAATATTTTGAAACATTGTATAATCTGACGAACATGAATTTTGAAAATGAACTAATGGAAGTTGTTAATTCATACATTATATAAAAGAGTAAAAAAGTCAGGAATATAAGATTAGAAAAGTATACTATTATCGATAGATTGAATTTATCATGCGCCTTCCATATTTTCTTCCATGAAGCTGAAATCCGGATATTTACTAGATTTAGATTAGTTTTGAATATTCTACCGCAAGAGATATTGACTATAACTAAGACTAACAACTTCAATTTATTTTAGAGATGCTTTACACGCATGCTGAATATATGAAAAATAAAGCCCTTATATTAGTTTCCTAAGTATGAAAGTAAATACTGTGATAAGTTTTCTTGATTTGTAGTAAATGACAGGTTCATTTAGATGATCAAAAAAATCCTTGATTAAATTGTTTGACATTAAGTTATTTCTTGTATAGATAAATGCCTCTGTAATAACAATTACACGACGACGTTTAGTATTTTTTGGAACTCAACTACTTGTTAAAAATATTTTAGTATATCTCTTAATAAAAGGAGGACCCGCAAAAGTATGTGGAATTTGGTATCACCAGCTAATAGTAACCAATTGTGTTGAATATATTTAGTGTTAAATTTGCAGAAATTCTTTGTCACTTAATTTTTTATTAACATTTAAATGAAACTATGTGATATAGTATTATGTCTTAGACATAATACTACATAATGTAGTTTCATTTATTTGTTAAAAAAAATTGACTAGAAAATGTAGTTTGGTTGATACTAATGTAACTAGTATCAAAATATTATGAACAAATGTTGAGAGTTCTTTCATAATAGCACTTTTAGATTATCTCTCATTAATTTTATGAGATAATATTCATTTATTGAAAAGTCTTTACACCACAATATTAAATAAATATAGAGAAAGGATACTCTGATTAATAATGTAGGCCGTCTTAATGTATAAAACAATCACTTCCAGAAAACATATCTATTTTTCGAAGACGCTAGCGACTCATTAGAAGCATGGTTTTTGAAATGAAAACTTCTTTTGGTGCACTACGCCCCCTTTTTCCGAGAAATGAACCAAACTAAGTCGTCATGCTGGAGTGTATAATGCTGAATCGAGTAAATTTGGCTTTCTTCGACATCGGCCAAGGGAATTACATTTTTAAGTACACCTTGCGCACTTTTTCAATATCAAGTCGAATACGTTTAGATTTTAGAACAAGATTATTTTCTGTAGTTCATTATAATACAGATAACAAGTGATCAAAATCTATTGTGAATATATAAGGTTACTGTATTTAAGGTTTTAACGATTATGGTAAGGCTTGCGATTCGCTAAGCTACAATAACATTTGGGAATCTCTGAATAGTCTCTGAATAGTATAATACGTAAACAAATTCTTCAGGGGAGTAAAATCGTGTAATGTTCAATAAAGATAAACAAAATTAGGCCTTTAGTATATCAAAAAAAGACATAAAACAAAACAAGACAATTTAGGATTTAAGGATAAAATAACAAACAATCCAGAAACAACTCTGCAAGTTCAGTAACGTTATAGACATGCGAATAAATACATTTAAAACCAAGGTAAACCGTAACAAAACCCAATGTAGGTAAGTATATGCTAGGAAAGCGGAACCCATTAGGACAGGTGAATGAATATACACACTTTTAAATATTTGTCACTTTTAAATTTCTTGCTTTTAAGTACTTTCTCCACTTTACATATTCAATCGATAAAATGAAGCTTATATTAAAAGTATAGTTTCTGCCTGTATGTGTCGAACTCGAATGGATCTAACTCGAAAATTAACGAAACTATTGATGCAAATACACAGAAAATATAGATATAATCTTCGAGACCGATATAATTTTGATATTATAAACTGTTCCAAAGTTTAGATGGTGAAAATGTTATGCAGAAAATTAAACAAAATCTCCACCAAATAAATGGTGGATAGTGGCGGGCTATAGAAGGAACGTAAGGAGACAGAGTGTAAGTCGACTCAAGCAGGATTTAAATGAAATTAGTTATTCGTGTGTAATATTGACACATTAAAATATTATACTTCCCTGTACATCTCCGACTTTTTCACATAGATGAAAAGCCAAGGTACTGTTAGTGACATAATGAAAAATGAAATGAAAGAGTGCAGTATTAATTCAATCCTAAAACATGTTATGTGAACTATAAAGTATTCTAGGTTGACATTTTACAAAATACTTAAAATTACGATACTACAAGCTTGGACACAGATTGTAAGTATACATATTTCATAGTAGAAAGCTGTTCTTGATATAAATATCAACAAGTACACATTAAAGTGGTTATTTTCTTATCATTAACATACGACTAGGACGTTACATCCTGGCTGAATTTGGTAACCCATATTTAATTAACAAACTATGTACTTGTGACCATACAATATTCTAAACATTTGTTATGGTACATTTATATTTTCTCGTCGACTTTTATTATTGAATAATTAAACCAATATTACGATTAATACATTTTTACTTAACAAATGTTCGTAAAATTTTATCCTAAGCCTTAAAAATATATGGGTGTTAGGTAATTATTAATTCGATGAAAACAAAAGCATAATTATTTAGTAAATTTGGAAACAACACTAATCGTTCCATAAGTTGTTTATCCACTTTCCACTAGATTTTAGTTCGTAGACCAATAAATAGACGCACATCAAGTTTACTTACGTTGCTGAAATTTTTAATTAAAAAAAGTTCAAATTCAGTAAAATTCGAATAAAACATACATTTTTGTGGATCTATATAAACGGATAGCGGATTGAAAAAAAATCATTATGAGCCATGTAAGAATACCAGTTCGATGATGTACCATTTGAAATAAATAAAATAATACAGCATTTTTCTTCTGCCTCCCAAATAACATAACGAAGAAATTTCAAATAAATTATTTGAAAGATTATGCCACCGTGCCTATATTTTATAAAATCCAAGCTAGAATTGATCTTGTAATTTAGATATGTTCTGTACCTAATAAATTGAAATAATAATAATATTGACATTTAAAATTTTATCGTATGTATGGTTCGGAACTCTAAAAGGGTAATATTTGTATTTTACAGAATATTTTTAGTATTACCGAGTAATTAGTAAAATTTCAAATAATCTATTTGAAAGACATTTTTCCACCGCGCCTATATCTTATAAAATCCAAACTAGAGTTGGTCTTGTAATTTAGATATGCTCCGTAGCTAAATAAATGAAAGTAATAACAATATTGACATATCACATTTTGTCGCATGCATGGTTCAATACTCTAAAAGGATCAGATTTGTACTTTACGGAAGATTTTTAATATCGGCGAGTAATGAGTATATTTTATACGATATATTTTATAAATAAAAAGTACAAATTTTCCTTAAAAGAAATTCCTCGAGCTCCATTCGTAATATGAAACGTATCCTTTATGACCCAACGCTCTTCAATATACTGCTATACATTTCAAAGTATTGTAATCGACAAGCACTCGATTCAACGAGTTCGATATATTTAAGTGATTGTACGAAAAGGAGAAGAAGAAAATTAAAGAAAAAAGTTGTTTTCCTCATTTATAATATAAATGGAATTACAAAATCAAAAGTTTTGTGTTCGTTTATATTTTTTTTATTTTTTGTCAAAAACGGAGTGAAACCAACTGGTGTTATTTTTATGTTTGAAATGTAAATATTTTATATAAGCGACGATAAAACAATGAAATAAATGGTTGTAATAAAGGCCGCTCCACAAAGTAAATTGATAATAGGTCATATAGCAATGTAAGTAAACGAAATCTTATATATAATTTTTGTACATATTTTTGAGAAATTTGAGAATTATATTGTTCAAACGTTTTAAAATGTCAGTTGATTATATCAAATAAGACTTCAGTGCTTCTCCAGATTCAACCTACTACGGGTGCAATTTTTAAATCCCATAACTACCTGACCAAAAAACAAATTCTCACACGAACATTAAAAGGTAGAACAAGTTTTCATCACCACTTTTCCCCAAGAACAGAGATAGGGCACTCATATAAATTTAACCAACTTACATATAAAATCAAACTTTAACCAATATCATAAGTGAATATGCATAGTAGTTTAATATTTCTTCAGTAAAAGGAAATATAGAAAATGACAATGAAAAAGAACAAACACAGTGTTTACGAACAAACAAAAGGCTAAGAAATGTAAAATATAAGCATAATGTAACTTTAAAAAACTAGAGTGCCAATGATAAATGTGAAAAAGGAGCAAGTTCGCCAACAAGAACAAGTTGGTTTGTATATTTCCTCGAAAGATTAATTACTATCTAAATCGATGTCAAATTATATTAAAGTTTCTTAGAACTTGTATAAAAATAATTTTGCTCACAACGAAAAGTTAACTCGGCAATTTTTCACAAATGGGTTCTTTATTCATAATTTTTAGCATAACTCAAAGCTTGCAGTTAAAAATGAGGTATAAAGCAAGTTATATTTATAATTTTTAAAGAATATTTTTCTTTTTGCGAGTTATAAGGAAATTTAATGGAACTAGGTATCCCTTTAGGCACTTAGGCAACCTCTTATCGGCGAAGCCCCCAACCCGCTTTATTATCGAATCTCGCCCCTATTTTCCTATGAATATTTTCATTGTAATTCTCGTACGAAAACCAAAAAACTATATTCATAACGCATTGATACCTAATAAAAGTACTGATCAGTTCATTTTAATGGCTTTAAAAAGTCAACTAATTTTGTACAACATTTTCCACACCGTATTTTGCAAAAACCGTAATTTGCATTAGCGCATCGTATGTTCATTATTGTCATTTTTAAAAAAGATATTGTGAAAAAACGCCTATGATACACAGAATCAACTAGCAGTTTCTTGTGATACGCTCTAAAACTTTTTATTGGTTTAAAACATAACACGACACATACATAGATTCTAGTTATTATTAGGTATTACGTGATAATTATTACACTAAGAAGCCCATATTAGTGACGACTTATGATGGGATTTCACTTCAAACAAGGTACAGAACACTAAACCCGTTTTTGTTTAAATATTATTTCACAACGTTAACATTCAACATTACGAAAACGTGATTCACGATTTAAATGCAATCTTCATAATAACAGTAAAGTGTAATGAGAGATTCCCAGTGTATCTGAAGCTATGTGGTATTCATCCTTGCCAAGCAAACGAATATGTGAAGTACGTACTATTCGCGTGTGATGCGGGCTCAATTTTTGTCCCTACAACATTCATACTCGTACAATCAGTGATATTTAACATTTTAATAACTTGACACGTCATGTGCGTGCCGATTGTGTGTTCTGGACACAAAGTTTGACTCTGAACACTGTTATATTGACATTTTAAGAAATTGATACATATGGTAATAAAGATTATAAAGAAAGAATGTTATATTTATATATATTCAAATATGGAAAACTGACATCACTTATTTTTTTCAACGATTTATATGGTCATTAACACACCTTTTTCATTAAAAATAAAGATATCAAATAAAAACATACTGATAATTTGGTCAATGTTGATGGTTTTTTAGGTATTGGGTGATATTTGATGTTGAATTAATTGCCTAATACATCAAAATAAAAAAGTAAACAAAATTATTGTTATTTTCTTGGTATAGGGAAGTAACTTAATAGTTATTTCTGTTACTCTTCTCGTCCTTAATGTGAGAATATTAAAATTTTACTATTTTAAAACGATTGATAAAAATACGAAAATTAAAAAAAATGAAACAATTATTCAAAAATAGCTTTAAAATTAAAAATAACTTTAAAATATATTTCACTTCTTATTTCTAAAACTACTGACGCAGATACCGCGAAAAACAGTTTTGGTAGAACCTGACTAGATAGGTATTGTAGTTTTTGTTAGTTTTTGTTTTGTTATAGGTACTATACAATAATAATGTATTAATATTGTTGTGAAAATAATGATATCATTTATATATAATTTAAAAGAAATGTGTTCTACTCTTAAATGTTTAAATTTTCTTATGTACTTAAGTAACCTATATAACTACCAGGTTATACAGATATTCTATATATATCTCTAAGGCTGGACTATTAGATAAATGTACATTTAAATAAAATTAATTTGTTTCAACAAGGTAATATCATCTCATTTTGAAATTATAGTTAGGAAACTATGCTTCATTACGTTAGATATAAAATTATTTTTTTTATATTAATTTTGCCTGAAGGAAACTTTGGGTTTTACACCTATTTACGTAACTCTTGTTGGAATAATATTTTTTTTCGTAATCCAAGTGATATTAGTATTAAAAAATTAACTACAATTATCGGATATAAAAATTAAAAAAAATTTTAAACTTGTCTCGTCATCACATGTCATATTAGTTGTACATTCGATCTGTTATACTGATTTCATACATAACGGAGGTTTACAAAAGATTATCATTTGGCAGAATTCTATTGCGTGGGAGGCCATTTCATGGTAAAGAAAAAAATCGCAAGTATTCAGGAAATTGTTCAACTAAGTTAAATTGCTATTTACGTGACATGCTGTAATTTTTCATAATTAATCATGACAAGAATGTTTAGTTTATTTTGTCATAAATATATTTTTTAGGTTGCTCCCAAAACTCACCGGGATGTTATGACTTAATAGTAAGCAAAAAAGTCACTAATACATTTATGAAAACGTAAAAATCGGATACTTCCTTTTTTTTAAATTTGCAGGAGTTGTTCCAATTCGGTTTTCAATATTTATTACATAACATAAAAATAATTCAAGTTCTTAGTAAGAAAAATTAACAATCTTCACAGAAGCATTGAATAATTGGCGCACTGAAAAGTATGAATTAATACAAATATTTTTTTATTTTTTTGCCACTTTTGCAGTGCAATATTATTCCGGTACAGAAATGGTTTTTTTTAGTAATTTAAAAGAAATTTATTAAAAAATATTTTTAGTGCTATTTCCTAAATTAAGCAGAATATTGCGACCTCCAATAATTCATTGCCACATTTATTGAAATAGAAATAAGTGACACTTGCAGCTTATGTACGATAACATATAGATATACATACATACATAGATACACATGTGCGTACAGGCTTTTTTATCATCAGTGCTTTGGGGTTTTGTATGTAATTATCTCTATATATACTTAACATCCCAAATTGCTTCGTGCCTTGACTTATATCTATATATACTTACCTTCGTAGCTATTTAATACCCTAGTTGCTTAATCGTTTTGTTTTGGTCTAAGCTTACTTTTTTACCTGTCTAAAAATATACTAGTTGTTTCATAACTTTGCATATAGCTGTACGTACTCACTTACCTATCTACCTACTAATATTTAATTACTTCAAAGCTTTGTTTATACTGGAAATACTTATTTACTTATCCACCTACCTACTGGTGGCTATCTTACTTGCTTCATGCATTTGTATGTTCTATACGTTTTTATGTAATAATTAATTTTGTAAGTTTCTTACTTATATCGAGACAAAGAAAACGAGTCTAAACTCGATACATGTACTCTTCACCATTGAGAAATTTCTGTTGCCACCTTTTTGGTCCATCAAGTCAAGCGAATAAAATATTATGAATTTAATATTATCATTATGAGTCTCCTATCATCACATTTCGGCCCCACAGTCGGAGCCTGGTCATTATTTGGGATCAAACAACTCGCCAAAGCAAGTCAAAAGAGTCCACAATTGATAACTACATTCTTCATAATTTAGGAGCTCTCTCATCTCCTTTCATTTCCATCATAAGATCTGTGCCGCCATCTATGGCCAGAGTACCAAGAGATACAAATCATACAAAAGAATTTTATGCTCTCAACTTTTAAGAATAACATTTCTAAAGTCCATCATCAGGTCCTGATCATATTCACGTGAAGATTTCATCCAAAATATTTTCATTTTGAACAAAAAAAATTGTGAAAATTGGTTAAAGCATTTAGAATCTCATTCTTTTTTGAAGTCTGTTAAAAACGATCGCATGGTCACCAAATGCGATATGAATAAAACTCTAAAATAACAATTTGCAACAGAAAATATATATTATTATTCTGAAGTGACCATGTGCTACAGTGGTACTAACGAAAGCTTTCAAGCTAATTGTCTCGTTCGAATTGTCGTAGTTCTCTAAATTTTATTATTTTATTGTTTTTATTTTTTTTGGTTTTTGTAATCATAATAGATTAAACTGATAAATTTTATTTTCAAATGAAAAAAACCAATATGATATAAACAAGATATTCGAGTTATACTATTAAATATTATTTTGGTAAATAATCGTGATCAAATTTACAAAATGACGACGATTACTTACCATAAGATGCTGAGAGTTAAGTTGTGTGAAGATGAGTTTTAAATCATTATAGAAGACAACCATACTAAAAAAGTGGAGAACCATCACTTCAGAAAAATGTTAACTACTTGCATCTCACAAATCTTGGCAATTTAACTAAATCCAACTTACAGTAAAGTTCGGAAACAACACATTTATTTTGAATTTAAAGATTATTTTAGATTAGTTAGAGTCAAGAGTTTTATTATCAAATTCAATACATTTAAATTAAAATAGATTTAAGCATAAAAAATAAAGAGAAAATTTCCAAGACCCTAATTTTATTAATTTATATATGTACGTCTTCTGAAAGGATATTGGGTCCTTATTGAGTATTTAGAATAACAAATTAGACTAAAGGTGTAACGTGTAAGCCAATAAGGTTGTAAATGCAATAGCTTTAAGGAAAGACTCGACTTCCAGCCGATTACCCAGTGTGAGGTTTACAAGATCATAAGCAGTGTGAATTCATCAACCCTTACCGCGATTTGTAACAGCAAAAAAGACAGAGATTCTGGAAGTATTGTATTTATTAAAACTGTTAAGACAGATTTAATTATGAATCTATTAGTTAACCCATGCATTTGTAAAATTAGAGAAGAAAATCTAGACCACCGCCTAGAAGTCGAATTTTCTCAACACTATCTGGATTATTTATTTGTTTATTATTTATAACTGCACTTTAATGTATCTAATTGATACATATGGCGAACTTATTGCTTCAAGATTAATCTTTTACAGCCAACCAACACATTTCCTTTAATTAAAAAATATAGATATACTATATAGATATAGATATACCTGATCCAAAACCGTTATACCTATAAATACTTACCAACCTACCTACTAATATCAGAATTGCTTAATCATTTCATGTAGGCATGAACGTACTTACCAATCTAAAAACATACTAGTTGATTCATAACTTTACACATATCTGTACGTACTTACCTATCTATCTACTAATATTTAATTCTTTCAAAATCTTGTACATACTTGCTGATACCTTTTTACTTATCTACTTATCTACTTGTGGATACCTTACTTGCCTAACGCATTTATACTTATCTGTGTATGTTAATCTACTAATTAATTATGTATCTTTCTTACTTACATCAAGACAAACAAAACGAACTCAAACTCGGTTAATACATTCTTCACCATCGAGAAGTATTTATTGTCACCTTTCTGTTCCATCAGTATATTCTGGCCATAATTTATGGCAAAACATTGTCTCCCTTACTTTATGTCGTCACCGTGCTGTGTTGGGTTAATCACAAAGTATAAGGTCTTTGACTTCGAGGCGCACCATGGGGACCTGGGTTCGATTCCTGGCAGCTCGTCCAGCGGGCTGGGCTAGTGTTTTGGTTGGCTGTAAAATATTGCTTTTCAAGCAATAAGTTTGCCATATGTATCTAGACGGTGGTTTAGATTTGCTTCTCTAATTTTGCAAATGCATAGGCTAACTAATAGGTTCATAATTAAATCTGTCTTAACAGTTTTAATAAATACAATATTTCCGGACTCTCTGTCTCTGTCTTTTGCTGTTATAATATTACATAGAAGCCACGCTGCTAGACGCTATTCTATAACATAATAACTACGAAGATAGATTGATAAGCCGCTAATGATGGGGCGGAGCGCAGAACAAAGGAATCTCAGTCAATTTGGAAAAATGCGACTATCAATTAGCGGCACCTTTGTGCGAACACGGTACCGCCTTCGTTTTCGTCGTCTGACAAGAAACTAAATCGAGTCAAGGAAGGATTTTTAAAGAAAAAAATTAAAATGAACTGAGGCTATTCAGTATAGGTGCACAAGGAATGCGATTTTGAAAATGGTTTATATTAATAAATCCGTAAAGAAACGTCAAAAAGTTTCAATCATTCATATTGACATAAAAAAAAAGTTATTAGGAAAAGGAAACATATAATTTGTTTACACAATTACAACGATTATTTATTTGTTTGGAATCAAAGACAGAAATGAAGAAGGTGACGGAAATTATATTACTGGGAAAGTTTAGTGTTCCTATTAATTTATATAATGAATAAAACAAAAATTATTTCAATATGTTGTCATCAAACTTTAAGGTGATTAACGCATAATTTTATTATTCAACTAGGTAACCCGTGACTTCGTTCATATGGATCTTTTGGATTTGTTTAGACAGATTATTTAAAAAATATGTATAAATAAGATAGGAACATATATAAATATTTAAAGGTTTTGGTATTGGGCGATTATAGAATTTAATTGAAAAAGCTTTCAGTGCTGAAGGTTATTACTGTATCACAAGTAGACATAATTCAAAATGTAGATATCATCTGAAAATATATATTAGTTACTGATAAAAAAGTACAGAAGTAAAAATTTCCAAATGGGAAAATATCCAGGTTCCACTGTATTATATTGAATATTTCATCCTGCTTTAGGTATATGTGTTACAAAATGCGTACTTACGTGAGCCTACGCACAACAGTCTGGAAAAATAAGAGTAAGTAGATTTTTATGTCCAAAGCCAACATCATCATAACTTCGGAACCGTTAAAAATATGACAATGAAACAAAAACTAAATTAATTCCAGAGTTACTATCTCCGACCTCTGTTAAATTTATCTCAATATCTGTAGTAGTTTTTGACTTAAATACTTTCATACAAACGAGAAGAAAAACAAACAAAAATTGGTTTAACATTAAATTTATATTAAAAACAAGGAAAAACTATTTAAACGCTAAGAAATCGAAAATCACTTACACTTTATTATTTCATCTGTTATTATTAGTTATCTGTGTGTGTTCGTTACTAGGTATATTAAACTATTTTTTTAACAAGAATAGAGAAAGTTTTAACTCGTTTTTAATAAATTGAGAGACATTTGTTATTTCCTGGCTATTGCAAACTGTCTGCTATACTTTCTATGAAGAGTTCGTATGAAATTAACGAGTTATTTATATTTATATTTTATTTGTTATTTTAATAAGGAACGAGCAAAGAATTTTGAAGTTTTATGAAACAATAAACTTCTGTTAATATAATATTTTAAAAAAGAAGTGACGACCCTAGTAGCTACATTACTACTATACATTAGAAAGTATTTCCATGACACTGATTTCGTAAACAATATTTTTTATAATAAATTGGTTTTTACTATAATCTTTTTTGGTATTTTATAAACTTTAAATACACAAATATTCAAGTAATTATAAAAATTATCATTTTGCAATACGAATATTTCCCTTTAAAAAAATATATAAATTTTAACGATTTTTAATGTAACAGAATATAATATAATATTTGTTAAGTACGTATGGACCTCGCTCTAAGAGGATTCCATATACATTAAGGCAGTCGCAAATATTAAAGAGTTCATAGTTTTTCCTTTAAACTACTTACAAATATTAATTTTTAATAACCTAAATATATTGCCTATTATATCTTTCACAGGCAAAAGATATGTTCTATAATTAAAAAATTATAAGATCTAGTCTAAAGACCTAGATCAAATATTATAAATAATTTCTATAGTTTTCTTACAATTTCTGCATAACTTCTAAACATTTTTTTGCACATTTTTCAGTATATCTCTGAAGCTGCTATACCAAATATAATGAATCATTGCTATAGTTTTCCTACAATTTCTGCATAATTTCTAAAATTTTTTGCATATTTTTCAGTATATCTTGGAAGATATCATATCAAATATCATGAAAAAAAAATTCGAAGTTCTTTTTTCAGAAATTTCCAAAATTCTCGAATATTTCTGAAAATATTTTCCAATTTAAGCTATTAAACAAAATTCTGAGTCAAGCGGTTTCTGAAAAAAATAATGGCTGCCACGGACGAATGCCCAGACACATGAGTGATGTTATAAGGAATGCGTTTTGGGATGCGTAACCCTAATAATACGACAAAGAAAAAGTATAACACAAAAGAAAATTATAGTTCTAGCCTAATTAATGAAAACGAATTGACATTAACAATACGATAATATAACTAATTACCGCAATTATCTTTAATTATCTCATTTTGTATTATAACCACCCGCCTAGCACTATAATTCACTTTAATTACTCCGTCTGCCGCTGTCATTTAATAAATGTCAACTTTACAGACGCGAGCGAAATGAAAATAACCAAAGTTACTACAAAAGCCAATCAAAAAGCTTTTTCTGGTATTGTTGGAATTGAAGATAATCATCGGTCATTTATACTAAAAGAAAGTGTTGCAATATACCGTGGTATGTCTACGAGCCTATGAGAAAATGTAATAATTGAAATTACACCTAGGGAATTCTGACAGAAATTAATTTTGCTATATTTAAAAGAAGCAACGATATTACCTTGCCTTGAATGTAGATATCGTAATAACATATTAACAGTCATAAAAAATATTCTAATTATATATAAACAATTATTTAAAATTACTGACCGAATCCATGGATCAGGGGGAGAATACTATATGTATGATTTATAATGGAAAAACAGCTGATGTTAGATTCTTAAAACATAATTAATGTGTCAGTTGAATTAAACAATACGCCCAAAAAAAAACAAACATAGTTCAATACATAATTAATGAAGTAAAGTAATTTCCTAGTTATGGCATACACAGAATATTAACTTTAATTTTTACGCTGTTAACCCTTTGCAAAGCAACATATTATATCATTAAAATTTTCCTCAGACTACAGAAATAAAATAAACAAATAATTCAAATATTAATGAGGAACCAACACTGTTATGAATATAAATACATTTGAATAAAATTCAAAATATTTTCTCCAGTTTCGTATTGGGTCACACCTTGCTTCATTGTTTTTTGATAGAATATTCTGTGGTGATCCAATATCGTAACAATTTTGTACAAGTTTTCTTAATATCAAGACATCCACTCAGGATAGATTTCTCAAAAATCAGTCCGGAAGAGATAAAGTGTAGATTCAAAATTTGTGAAGAAAAAATATTAGATTGTACTATTAAGTTTAAACTTTGTAAATAAGAAAAAAACTCATAATAAAATCGAAATGAGCCTGGTCATACAATAGAAAAAAAAGATACATATATTCATATTTAAAATTATGTATATATATATATATATATATATATATATATATATATATAAGTTAAGAAGTGCAAGTTAGAAGATGCACAAAGCAGAGTTCTGTCATTTTTCATATCTATTGAAATGTATAAATAAATAAATATGTGAATTTAAATTAATAATAAAATGTTAACGATATTCTGAAAAAAAATGTAATTGCTGTAATGAAATGTTAATGGCAAAAGCATTTACAATTTTTCGACAATTTTTGAACCCGTAGTGGAAAAATTAGAATGCTTGCGGGCGAAAATATCGTTTTGAATATTTTCGAAATGTTTGAAACCATATTTATTACCTAAATTTAATAATTAGAAATGGTATTTTTCATTTATATTTAATATTATTGTTTTGTAGGAATTATCAAAAATAACATTAAAATTAACTAAAACTAATTCTACAGTATTGAAACTCTAGAATAAACCACTACAGTTTTATAAATCCATGAGTTTATAGGGTATGTGATATTCGTACCATGACTAAAAATATCTAGTTATTCCCAAATTATTAAATAAAAGTTAAAGGAAGTGAGCACATATACTTGTTACTCTTTGTTATTATATATTTACTGGAGATAGGAAGACGCAGGAAAAACGCATTTAGAATAACAAATTGAAAGCCCGATAGCCGATCAAGAAATTTGCTTTTATTCAATTATTCATTCAACACAACTGTGAAAACTTTACAGAGAGACTTAAAAACATTTTCATCTCAGAGCAAATTCGTCAGAAGGAAAAACCGTTCGGCCCTCGACGCATCAGGCTTTATAGTCACGCGATAGAATAATTCCCGAAAGCTTCTTTATGAGTAACTCTCAGCCTTAATTGGGACATGTGTTCCCATTACGTTTACTCGTTTAACTCGTTAAGTATCTGCTTCATATAGGATCTTACATAAATTAGTCTAGTTTTATTATATTATTATGTTGAGTAAATGGAATAATTAAAAAAGATAAGTTTTAATTATAAAAACTTGAATTTACTTCAAGCTTTTTCTATCATTTAATTAGGCACAACTGAAGTAAATAGTTGGCTAATTTATTTGATATAACAAAATGTCTAAACATGTTCTCTTATAGTGATGTTTCCCATAAATATGTAAACCTAAAAGTAAAAATTGTATACAGTAAATTGGGAAAAGTTGTTAATTCATAAACGATATAAATAAGTAGAATATAAGGTAGGGATGTAAGATAGGAAAAAATAATATGTTATGACCATATTGAATCTATCATGTGCCAAGAGCGCACCTTAAATATTTTGCTCTATTAGAGAATAGACCTCTTAACTAAAGTGAGATATCAACGACCCAAGTTCGATTTCTTAATCGGCCAACCGCATTTAGTAAATTAATTTTAAAAAAAATGAATAAATTAATTCAAATGAAATATTTAAATTTTCGTACCAATAAGGAGGAGAAATTATTGATTTTACATTAATTGAAAATTAATTCATCAACAAATAAAAGTTAAATCCATCATGTTGGTTATCACATAAACATAGTATTATTTTTTTTATATTATAAGAAATAAATAAATATATTAATAAATAAAACCGGGGATATGTAGAATTAGTGTACTACCTTTCTGATACCCTTGCTATTGTATAAATATATTACCGATAATAACTTCCAGTTAATTTGATTATATACACCGGAACATTTGAATTGTATAACCTCACGTAATAACAACAATTGAATTTATTACCCTCACTAAAATATTGGTATATCGTATAACTCTCAGAAATACAATAAAACCTACACCGCGCCCCTGCAATACTCATTAAAATAAGCAGTGGTAAAACCCGCATAAACCCGGCTTCCGCTATTGTGTTTGAATAATATAAATGCTGTTGAATGTTCCTAAGAGTTAATCTTTGCTAATATCCCACCTGAAGATGTTTTAATACAACGAAACCTAGGTCGTGGTAAAGAAATTAAAGAAAGTGGAAATAATACTATATCACGTAGTTTCATTTAATTGTGATAAAAACACTAAGTAAATATTTTAAAAAATGTACTAAATATAAGTTTATAGATTATAGTAAGTTCTTATGAAAAGATTCTAATACTATATATGCCCTCGCTATAGTTTCTCTCCTTAATCTCCTTTCCTCAATTACGCCATGTCTAGATTAATCTGTAATATTTTTTTTATATTTATTTTTATGTTGTTTCTTTGACGTTATATTTTTTTCTTCAAAGTATGTTTATTCTAATTTTTAAATGTTTAACAAAATAGCCTTTTAAAAATATCTTTCACAGTCTTCCACTTTACTAAAGTCTTCTATTTGGCTATCGTAATTGAGAGTTATTTTTTTATAAAACAATAACTACTGTTGTACGTGATAGTTTGAAATAAATAATAATAGTGTGAAATTTTTATCGTAAATTTCTATTTCTTGCTAAAACTTGTTAAATATTTTGACACACTTGAAAACTACTCTTGAAAGGTACGTGTCTTGAAATTAATTTAAGCTTAAATTTAGAAATTGTGAATTAATGAAATATGTTATTAATATTATCGTTTTTTCTCCATAGTTTCAGTCTCTCTTTAGATCAGTAACCAAAAATAATTATTTGGTAATATCAATTGTATTTGGTTCAGTAAGATAATCATTTAATTATAATACTCTCAATCCACTTTCTAACTAGTACAAAATTTTCTGGTACTACACTATCAATCACTAAATAACTTTCTAATTAATACATTCTAATACTTTCTAATAAATAACATTCTTAATACATAAGTTTTAATACAATCACAAAAATTTTAATTTAAATTTTTCTTCTTTCTTTCTCTTCAAAAAACCAAATTTTCTACTACCATTTACAATCCCCAAACGTACGTATATGGGATAAAAAACATTCAGTATGCAATAGGATTTAAGAGTTTCTATTGAAGTGTAGGATAAATAATAAAACAGTCTTTTCAATTTCCACCACCAGATAAATTTTGTTTTCATTATTTCATTAAAATTAGTTAGCATCATACACATGTAGCCATGCAAATTTCAATTGAACAACTAAGTGATTCTAGAAAAATAAATAATAATAAACCATTCGCTGAATTGGGATGAAAATCATAATCAAAAACAAAACATAAATACAAGCAAACATAATACATCTTCCAGTCCACATCCAACACTCTCTCCTCCGTAAAAAAATACTGTTTTAAAGGAAATATTATTGTCATTATCAACTGTATTCTCATTTAAAGAGCCTCACCTAAATCACTACCGACAGGACGCCACCATAAATATCCCCTCGACAAAGTCTGGGCGGGCGGAGCGCCATTGTCACGTTACGTTTTACGTTTTCTCAATACGGTCCGGTAATAAAACGGAGCTAAATTACCGGGGGCTACCTGCTGGACTTATCGTTATTTGTTTCCGATCGGCGTCGCCTAGGGCGGACAGTCGTAAGGTAAAATTTATGACATTCTACGTCTAATATTCTGGGCGCATTTTTTTTTTATTTTTATGCATTTTCGCAGCACAGTTTTATATTTCAAACAAGTCGTGAATTGTGAACAAAGTAAATGTTAAAAGGAGACGAATGATATAAATAAAGCGACTGATCTTGCAAACTGGTTAGTTTAGTTGTAATAAAATATACAAGCAGAAATAAAAAAAAATACAAATGAAAGCATTCAATATCTGTTTCCTAAATAATATTCTAAACTTCCGAATTGTATGTTTTATAGCTTAAATATCAAAAAATGTTTGCAAAGTTTTAGTACTTTATTTCGTTCATTCGTTCTGAGCCTCAAAAAGAAAAAGAAAAACATAATCCGAAGTCGTTCGTGTGTTTATCCCGTCCGCTCATATTAAATACCCGAAATTTTTTTGATAAGGATATGAAAAAAATTTTCTTTATAATTTTAAATATTATATCTTCAGAGATATTCGGAAAAATAGATGAAATAACTAAATCAAAAATTATGAAAAACATTTTGGTTTTTAAAAACCTATACCGAGTTGTTACCATGGTTTTACCTATGTGAAAGGTATATAATAGGCAATACATTTTCATTTTTCCATATTCACAATTTTTTTAGAAACCAAACGAAGTTGAAACTTCAAATGGCCAAACAATGGGCAAATAACATAACTTCTACACTTGTTAACTTTTTGAAAATTATCGTATAAAGATTGAAAAGAGTATATAAGGTTTTTAAAAGTATTTTTTAGTTTCTTTTTGTGCGATATCATTTGACAGAGCCTATAATGTGTATTTAATTGGCTTATTTAAAAAGATATTGCCAAAAAATACATAAAAATAAATTAGGTTTTCCCCGCCACCTTATTTCGAAAAACTACTGAGCCAAAAATCATGAAAAAAATATCACCGGTAAAATTTTGGGCAACCAGGAGATTACAAAAAAATTACAGCGATTATCCTAGATCTTACAATTTTCAAAATGGTTACCATATTTTTTATACCTGTGAAAAACGCAGTAGGCAATATATTTTGTACGTTGTGAAAAATTAATACGCGTAAATTGTTTATAGGAATAATATGTACCCTTAAATGTTTTGCGTGCCTGGAGTCCTATTTGTGTGTAACAGATTTTTTTTCGTTACGAGGAAAAATCAAAACACACGTTATAATAATAGTTTCCTTTAAATTTAAATTACTTCTCATAAACTTTATCATAGTTAAATATTTACGTTATAATGAAAAGTATTTTGTAATATTCATATAGATGTATTGGTATTCAAACATTGTATGTCTGCGTCAGCATATGAATGCATAAGTTTCGAGTATGGATGTGTCTTTATTGCAACAAATGTGGACATGTTTTCTTAGTTGTCATTACACTTCTGTATAATTTTTTAAATGTCTCTTTAACAAGTTTAATAAATTTATTTAGTGCTTCATTAAATATACCCAGATAATTAAAAAGTATTGAAATTTGACATATTTCGTAGCAATGGTGAGGTAGATCGATTTTCTATCCGTATTTTGGACATTAATGAAGAGCATGGATCAAATTATTTGTTGCAGTATTCGCAAAGACAGGACAAAGAACAAAATTTCAACAAACTAAATATCCTTTCAATATGTTATTACGTCAGCGATAGTTCTTCTAATTTCCAAATCAGGAAATTTAAATTAAATGTTGGTACATAATTTGTCTAATGTTGATCTAATTCCAAATTAATGTTGGTCTAATTTCCAAATTAGGAAATTTAAATGAAATGTATGGTACAATAGCATTATTAATATAAACGTGGGGCAGAAAATAGGTTTTAATAAAATGGATCGAAAATGTAGATATAATACAAAATTGAAAAATTTTTTTTTGTTATCGTCGAGTGTACCTGCAAGTAGACAGAGACATCGGGTTAACGGCTGGACTTAAATGGGAGTAAATAAATTTCGCTTCAGGCACGCACGTTTAAATTTTTTAGTTATCAGGGACTAAACAAGTATTATCTCTGTGGCTGAGAAGATTAAGTCCACCTTCCGTAGCTACTGTACTGTGGTACTTTGTTTTTATTCAAATCGTGAGTTTATTTTGCACACTTCTAATAATAATCGTATTTTTTTACATTATAGGTAGTTCTTGCTCTATGTGCTTCTTTATATTTAATTACTCTATGAGAAAATTACAATGAATTAAGTAGAAATCGGAAGACAATATATTAATAATAACACAATAAAATATTACCTGGAAATTTTTGATGTGCAATTTTTTAGATGTTGTTTGAAATGCCTGTATTTGAATTGGTTGCGAACAATTATTAAACCGGAATACAATGGAAAAGATACAAGTTTCAGTGAAGTTTATTGACGTTCTGCAAAAGCATTACAATGAATAGATTTGAAGTTTCAGAAATTGGTTTCTATTTATATAAATAATGAAGAGGATGAAACATTACATTTTATGTAAAAGTTTTATTAATATCTACACATTAGGGTTCATTACTGTTACTTTTTATAGAGAAACAATACTTGCTTTAGACATACGTGTTTATTCATTTCGCATTTACTGCCAATGACTTGTACTTTGAGATCTGTACCGCCAATTATTTCATGATAAATGTGTTTTTCAGAAATTGATTCATTTGTTGTCACAATAAGTAATTAATACATGGGGGTTTATGAAGTATAAGGTGTAAACTGCATAATTTTTAAATATTTTTCCTCAACTTTTCACCTGAGATTTCATAACGATGAATTTCGAATGGAGTTTTTTGATAGTTCAAAAATATATAGGAAGTGACTTAAATTTATAATTAGTTTTGTTATGTTATCCCAAACGGTTTACTTAACCAGAAAGTGTATAAATTATACATTATATATAATATATAATATGTATAAATTATATATAAATAAAGTGTACAAAACAAAGAAATGCCTAAAAAAAATATTTGGCACCTAATAATTATGCAAATATGTATCGTATCTGAGTACATCAACAGATGGCGCTACACATATTTTAAATCACCCAATAAAGTTTCAATTAGGACATCAATTGACGTTATTGGCGTTGTCATGCCACCAGTTCACCAATTTCGCTATTATCGCCAATTCACTAGAAATTTTATTGGTCTATCCGACCAGTAATAGACCGGAAAAGTTTTTATGTACTTTGTTTGCATGAATATCAAGAACAACATATTTAATTTTCAATTTGCTTTGTGTTAAAAAATCAATTTTTGAGAAAGATTATAGCTATATATTGTTATGCTAAAGTTTTAAAGTCGTAGTAGTAATAAACAAACTAACAGAAGTCAGTGAACATTTGGTGAATTGTGCAACGTGAAAGGAGTGAGGCCGGGTATTTTCGTCGAAATATCGTCCACTCTGATGCTCTATGTTGTTTCGCAAACGGACCGGAGGTATTTAGTGATCGCACTACGCACAATTAGTGATTTATATAGTATAATGAATAATTTTTTTTAAACATATTTAACGTAACATATGAAATGCGTACTTTTACTAAAAGGAAAAAAAAATTAAGAATATCTTTTCTTCCTTTGTAATAAATTGTTTCTAGATAAACCACATGTTTTGAATTTTTAAATATAATAGGAGGAAAGACAACCAAAATTACTTTGTCTTCGATGGATCCGTAATAGAGACACTTTTTACGTAAAGTATTTTTTGGACCATTTCTTTTTTCGAAAATAAATTAAATTCGATATATCCTTTGATAAATTGCATAGAATTACGTGCCAGTCTCGTTGGTATTAATACTTTTAAGTGAGATTATTTAAAAAAGGGTGGCGAAAATGACCCGCAAGGTTACATATTATTAATAAAACAAATGATATTCACACACACACATATACACACACACACACACACACACACACATCAAAATTGCAATATCCATTATTTAGTACACGAATTTAGTTATTCCCAATTATTTCGTTTATACTATTCATAAATATTTAACATCACACGGTAAGTGAACACGGTTAAGCAATTACTAATCCATTAGTGGTCTAGCTGGCATTAGCTTGGCGTATTTATATAGAAACCGATCCAATTAATAGCGATGAAAATACGTATCAAATTCAATGGAAATTTCTTTTTTGTCTGTGGAAATATACACCCACAGTTATTAATTTAACCCTAAGTTAACACTTAGCCCGTTTCCTTCCGGCACTAAGTTCGACAATAATAGCCAGACAAAAGTCGTTTCAACAACAGCAGCTGGACCGTTTTGCTTTGGGCCGAAAGGGTTACATTCTACCTGAGATTTCTGAGAAGAGAAGCCATTTATATTACCTTGACCTTCGGTTATGTGGCTGCCATAATATTAGTAAATTAGTCACAGTACGGGTTCGAAATTTGTGTGTCGAATTGATGTTTATATTATGGAGCCTTTGCGCGTTGACATCATTGCGGGCAAATTTAGTTTGAATATAATGAAAAAACTAGCTTAGTTTTCCAATTATTTTATCGAAATAACTCTAGTTGGAATTTAGTTCTGGCCTAAACAATTTTAGTTTCATTATAAAATAGTAGTGAAATTATATTGTACTTCTCAATACGTTTTAATATCATTATCAGTGGTAATGACATAGCTATAACATCTGACTAAAACGAAAACTCTTGAAGAATGGAAGGAAACAGATACTTTTATATATTATTATGGTTCCGTACCTCAAAAGGAAAAACGGAATCCTTATCAGATCAGTTGTGTGTTCGTCTGTCACAGGCGTTTTCCCCAGAAAAAGCTTTACCTAGAACCTTGTAATTGGGTATAGTAACAAAGCATATTAACCCGCGCATATTTCGGTAGCTGATATTCAAAAATAATTACATTTGCACTTTAGGGGGAGAGCAAATTAAGTACTCGAAAAAAGATTTAAATATCATATGTAATTTGGGGTATCTTTTGGAAGGGCTAGTTATAAGGGTCGCAAAAACATTTTTTCATAATTTTAGGTAGTATATCTTCAGAGATATACTGATGTTTATGTCAAAAATATGCTTTCCCTCTCTTGTTTCCAAATCTATTGAACTTAAAATTATGGTAAAATTTGAAGGAAAACTAAAGCTATGATTCTAAATGTTATAGTTGTCGGGAAATTCACGATAATATACATGTTGTTTCTATTAAATTATACTAGGTAATATTGTATATTTATTAAGCTAAGTAGTGCGTTTTAATAATTACTCTTTGTAAATAAAGTAATATCGCTTTAAGCGAAGTAAGAAACAACAAAGCATATGATTCAACAATTGATTTTAAATTGATAACTTGGTTGCTGGAAATCTTACCAAAAGGAAACTGCGTTAAATATAAGGATGAAGGACGCAGGTATTTATTTATATTTAAAGAACGTTTCAGTTAAGGGAATAACAACAAAAGAATCTAAAAATTTATGATAGAAATATTTGATTAAAATTGCTCGTTTTAAAATAATTTTACATGGGATGGGATGAGTTGTATGTAAAGTTATTCTGGAATTAAACTCTCGGTGCGAAATTCAGTTCGCTTAATGTCAATCTTACACTTGACCTGATCCGTATTTATCCGATTGCGTTTCTCAAAATAGAGTTTATATTTGACAGGAAATTTGTGCCTATATTAGAGGATATATCGCTTTATTTCTTTCTAGTAAGAAAGCACATAATTTGTATTTATCCGATTGCATATATCAGAGTAAAATTTATATTTGGCAGATGATTTACGCTTACTCGTATATTTTAAAGGATATAACGCTAGTTAATTCTAGAAAGAAATTTATTAATTAGTATTTATTGGTTTGCATTTTACAAAATATAATTTACATTTCACAGATTTTTTTACTTACTTCTAAAAATAAATTTACTGACATCGATTACAATAGATGTATTAAGTAAAATAATAGGAAAAAAATAAGTTGGTTCATCACTTATGGATATACATGGCATGATGATCTTAAAATAATATACTAATCTAATTGAAATTAGGTTCATATTTTATATTTTTCATTAATTATTTCAAAGTAAGAATACATTTGCAAACTTATTGTTAAATATACAATGCCTTTCTCTCAGTCTAAACATCAGGAGTTTTGAAAATAATGTTTTGATCCCAATTGACCATCAGTATTACATTTAAAATTAACTGTCTACTCCAGTGAAACAAATAAAAAACTACATAGTAAAAATTCCCTTGAAAATAATTTAATTACCAGAAAAATTGAATTATCAACATGGAGAGGGAAAAAGAATAGTAGAGGAGAAAAAGAAATTGGGTGATTATAGATAAGCAAGACCGAATTAGGCGGTTGTTGAAAAAATAAATCGATGCATTTCGAATTTTAGGATCAAGTTTATTTCAGGGTTTTCCAGCAATAACAGTGAAAGAGTACTCGTGGAAGACAGAGTTATGTGTAGAAATAAAGTGAGTAAAGAGGGTATTCAGAATATATTTCCATTTTAAAACCAATTTCCGATTTTTTATGTTTTGTTGCAACTGAGTGAAAATATAACTCATAACAAGGGCTCATCTTACTTAAACATCATAGTTTATCTTATTTAATGATTACAGTTTATTTTATTTAAATAACTTATCTGCAATTTCAGAAATTTTTAAGTGTGACTTAATCTTTGTTACCATAAAAGGAAAAACGAAATCCACTTACGTGTCTTCGATGTTATAGCAGTTTTTCTCAAAAACTGCCTCCTGTAGGAATTTTAAATTCGATCTAACAATAAAATATATTAAAAGCGCATTTCAACCAGCTACCAGTTGAAAATATTTGCACAGAAGCTTTAGAGGAAACGCGAATCAAATATTCGATTTTTTTTAAATTCCACATTTAGTATGGGGTTTACTTTCGAAGGGCTATTTATAAGGGCCTCTATAATATATATTTTTTTAAATTTTGAGTAGCTTATCTTCAAAAATACTCTGAAAAAATTAAAAAAGAAATATTTTTCCTTTATTTTTGATACTATTGAATCTAAAATTATAAAAAAACAGCATTTTACAGATTCTCAGCTACAGCGATTATTTTAGATCTTATATTTTTTTTTAAATATACACCACATTTATACATCAATGAAAGATTTAGTAGGCAATATACTAACATTGCGCAAAATTAATATTTGCAAATAATTTAATAAAGTGCTTTGTATACTTAAATTGTTATAATAATTCAAATGAGTGCGAAAGTCTTGTACTGCGAGTTCTACCTCTTATTGTTAGGTTTTCTTTTATGTTTCCTCTCACGGATTTATACATAGAAATAATTATTAAATGGTTATTACAATTTTCTATATTATTAAACAGAGTTTTTGTGTGCACAAATGGATTTTGAAACTGTGCTATTGCTCGAACGTGACTTGCTTTGTAAATCCTACATTAATTACTTAAAAGTTTGTACTATACCTCTTATTCGTAACCAAGTATATCACAAACAAAAGTAGAAAGCAGTTGAAGTTAAAAGTAGTCCTTGCTCTTTGTTATTTTGCCATAAATTACTTTACGTATAATATTACATTGGAAGCATCCGGTATGACAATTAGATGGTAATTTGAAGGAAAAATTATAGGCTTAATAGTATTTGTAATAACTGGTGGAAAAGAAGTATTTCGTTGTTAGATAAAGTGTTTTCCGAAAAACATAAGTAAGTAAAGGGAATGCATCAATGATCCAAAACACAGGGACATTTCTTTTAAATAGGGAAAAATTTAAGATATGTGTAAGTTAGTTTAATTAAAAGTGTCATATGCAGCAGTCATAACAATAGAAAAAAAAATTGGTCTAAGGTGGAGATGCTAAAATATTTGTTTGAAATAAAATGCTGAGAAAAAAATGAGAATATAAATATACTTTCTGAATATATAATGTATTATAATAGCTGAAATAATAACGTGATAGCTACCAACAGCCGGAAAAAATAAATATTGTTTCTATTGTTAATGAAAATGTAATAGTCAGAAAAACATTAACTATTTATTTGGCACTTAAATTTGTAAAAAAATATTGAAAATAATATCCCTATTCCTGTGTAGTAAATAGCGCAAACTATTTGATTGGTTCACAAATTTAAATAATTATTTCAATAAAATTAAAAGTTAATTTTAATATATAAATTACACAGCGCCATATTACAATATTATTCTAATACATTAATACTTAATTGGACGTTAATTTTATTTTATGACGTTATTTAGGTATCTAGTTTAGACGACGTACCTAACTACAAAATAGAGCCAAATGTGACTTTTCTGAAAATAATATTATACAAATTTATCAAGATAAAATGACAATCGGTTGGAGATACCATAGGAATCATGTGCATATATGTTCAAGTACGAATTTGGATGGTTTTTTTCTAACTATTCGTCTATCTACCAATTTTAAACTTTTTTAAAAGTTTTACTTACAGAATAAACATATTGATGGCATTTTTAAATATTCCTGCTTTACAACGTATTAATTTTTTACACTTTAAATCATGTCCTTTAATTTTTACCAAAACATATCTCATTAAAAAAAGAAATTGAGATTCATTTCCGAAACTCCTCAGTTTACATCCTCAAATCATTCAATTAACTTTTTTTATATTGTTGGTACCATTGTATACAAAATTTCAAAGAAAATCGAAACAGCATAGCCCTCCGTGTTTTATTATTATTACTCGTCTATATTAAACATTTTATCAGAACCGAGCGTTGGTGACCTCAGTGTATTTTTTGGCACCGATGATGCTTTGAGACGGTCACCTAGCAGCAAACTAACTAAAAATGGTGACTTCCAATTATTTACTTATACAATGGATTATTTATAATAATAAAGCTATGCATATTGGTTTATTGCGAAAATTGAAGAAAAACACTAAAATTACAACTTCCGGTTTCATAAAATGGGGAGATCATTTTACCTGACAGTTTAAAGATGTCGGTAACAATTTGAAGAAATTTTTGTAGAAGAAATTTTTATGTTTTGGTTAAAATTTTGGAAAATTTTTATCACTACGATAGAATTATTATTACTTTGATCAAAATAATATATGATTCGTAACTGTCCTTTTTTTGTAACTTTTTGAAGCAAATTAAAATTAAATTACTCGGCAATATCAAGTTACATTTCACGTTCTCAAAATTCTTTTCAGTTTCGGCCATTAGAGTATAAAAAGTGTACGCTTAAATTACAAAAGGGGGGAAATTATTACTTTTTAGGTATTACATTATTGGCAAAGTGACGGTTTAATTTTATTAATTATCTTATTAGACCTGATATAAATATTGTATAATTGTTTATATATAATAAAACCCATATAAATATTTTAGGAGTTACAATAAATTTATGTCTCTAAATGCGAAGTTTATAAATTTTAATTTGATGCACAAATATTTTCCCTCATTGTCAGTTTTTTACTATTTGAGTAGTATGAATCTGAAGCAAGGCATTATTAAATCCATATTTCTTACGTTAATAAAGGTTATATAATGTAAAAATATTATAAAATTCCTTTAAGGAAACGGATATCCACTTAATTTACTTAGTAAATATTTAACACGTTTGCTCGCATTTTAACGTTAACCTCCATTTTTTTCCATGTTGCGTACATTGAATTTAAGTTTAATAATTAATTTTTTTACCTTATATTTATTTGATATATGTTATTATCTGCAACGTCTTATTATATCAATGTTATTTGGTGTAGGGCCCAGTTTCCCAAATCTTCCTTTCCTAAGTTGAAACCTGTCTCTAAGCTTACAGGTCCGCCCAGAAATAGATGCACTGAAAAAGTGCCTCTGGAGACGTCTTTTACGATATTGCAAACAAATCATCACGTCTTGAAAGTGCTGAGAATCAAAAGAGAGTCTCTTGTTAATGGGTAGCTATGTTTACTAAGGGTCATCAACTAAATTTCCGGAAGCCAAACTTCTTAGAATGGAATACAGTACAAGACCAGGTAGAAGTTAAAAGAGCCGTGACAGAGCACCAAAACGTTGGACTGAGTCGATCAAAGCAACGGAGGTGTCCATAATAGTGCAATGTATATACGATATCGTCAACCGCAAAAAATCGAGAAACGTTTTAAAAGCGTCAATACTCTTCTAAAACAACGGTCCATCGTGCACTTCTTCACCATCTATACGAATCATGTCCACCTGGCAAACGTATTTCAGTAAGTAGCCTCCAAATATTTATCTAAAAAATAAGAAATTATTTAATTTATTAAGATTTCTTGTTATTCCTAAACTACTAATATATTCTCCTTCCCAAAATGAAGTGTTTGAATATGTAAAACATTAATTACGTATGTAAAATCTTAAATCAGAAAAAAAACCTTTACGTCGATATATATATATATATATAAAAAATCATTTACGTCAATATATATATATTTGATAACATTAATGTATAGTATATAGGACGAACGTCTAGCTACAGGAGCATTCTCTTCATGTCAACCATGGTAATATCTTTTGGAAAGCTAGTTGTTTAGTAGATGATACGATGAACTATAGTTTAAGATATAAGGTTTATATAAAAAAACCTCGTTAATGCCAAAAATATTGAAATACAAAGATTTTTCGTAAATATAAAGATATATTTGAGAATAAGTATGGTGAGTAAACATTCAAAGCATAATATAAGACCGCCAGCAGATAAGTCCTTAAATCTGCCTTTATAAATAATATGGATTAGGAGGATTTTTTAATACATTCAAGGAAGTGTAAGCATATAAAATTTCCCTAGATCACGGCCCATCAAATATTTGAGACATGTTCTATGTTCCGAAGTTTAATTTTTGCTGGTGCCAAAAATACCTATAAATATCGGTATATTTTTTTAATTTATGGCGTTTCGAGGTTTGCTAATCATAATTGGTGAAGATTTATAAA
Source organism: Druceiella hillmani (assembly GCA_039881145.1). NCBI lineage: Eukaryota > Metazoa > Arthropoda > Insecta > Lepidoptera > Hepialidae > Druceiella > Druceiella hillmani. The sequence continues at coordinate 27,697,381 of JAYKKI010000025.1, forward strand.
TTTTTTTTCAAAATATATATATATATATATATATACATATGTATACATATATATACATATATATATATATACCATTATGTTACATATACCATTTAAACTGTCCTTTTTGTTTTTTTTTCTTATAGCAATGTCACTCTCTGCTGATGATGTAAGCGCTTTCACTCTTCTATCCTTTTCTCTATCCGTTCCTGCGTATATATATAGTCATCTACGATGCAGATAACGGGCAGTTTTCTGCCGAGCAGACTTGCAGAAAATTTTTAAAATTTTCTTTAAACTTTCTAGAGATAAGGATGGTAAAATAAAATGAATATAGTATAACAATGCATCTTCTATATACATATATGGATACACACACTGGAGTAGTTAATGATTTTTGAGCTTATAGATGATAAACAAATCGACAAACAAGACAGAGATTTGCTTACATTTAAGTACGATGGAAGGAATGAAAAAGATCTTAAGATGCTTATTTACAAACAAAGCTGATACGAGCAACGTAAAATATTTTTAACTTTTAAGTTCCAAGATATATCCACAAAAATTATGCGAGCTTTAGCCCGTTAATATAAATGTAAATATATATATATATATATATATATATACCCGAATATTTACGTACATGTGTACATATTCATTTTATAATGTCCTAAAAGATGGAAGGTACTCCTCAGGAATTACTTAAAATTTTACGATAAAGGATAGACTATATATTAATGCAGATTTATCTATGTGCCAAATTTCTTGTAGGTTTTGTTTACAAATTATCGAATTATAGGGTAATAAACATCCATCCAATCGAACTTGAACATTTGTAATAATATTTATGTTAGTTTCACATACCTTTAAATTCAATGAAGTCTTTTTTCTTTTGCAGTTTTTTTTAAATATTTTAATTTTAAAATTAGTATTACTTAAAAAAGGCAAAATATTACTTATTAAGAAAGAAATTGAAAAAGTGTACTTAAAATAGCAGAATATTTGTCATTTTATAAAAAGAACAGAACTTAACGTATTAAATCTCTCCAATATAGCGTTTACTCTTATCCAGCATTGAGTTTTTTCTTATCCAATATAACGTTTTATCTTATCCAGCATAGTGTTTTTGCATACATTGCATAGCATTTTGTCTTGTCTAGAATACGGTTTCTAATTGAATACATTAAACGAAACTTTACAAATATGTTGATACCCCAAAACTTTCCGCTTCTATGTTATATTTCTAAAGCTGGTCATGCGTTAGCTGTAGCCACCGCCAATACACAGAATAATAATAATAAATTACCAAAATTCTAGGAACATTTATCATTTCTCAAGCCCCGTCAAAGTAATTTTCTAATAGTTATTTTACATTTTAACGTTTCCTTACCTAGTCGTTTTTTTACATCAATTTTCATTACAAAGTATTCGTTTTTCATTTAGTACGATTTGTTATTTTTGTATGAAAAATTACTAAACAAACGTAGACAGAATTTTCACTCTTGTATTTGTTTAATCTAATAAAGGAATTTAATGTGGCAGCATACACAGAAACCACCCATTTTTTCCAACCTAACCTATAAGAGTACATTATCATATACCAAACATAAGTAGAAATATAGTAAAAGGCTGTATATTATAACAGACGTAATTTTAATATATCACAGTAACATTTACTTATGTGAGATTGGTTATTGAATACATATTGGTTTAGAAAGAGGAATGATGAGCATTAAAGGTTTAAGTTAAAATTTGAAATTAATAAAAAAATTAATAAGTGTGAAGACTTTTATTATTTGTAAATGATTCATTTCTGTAAAAAATATAAAACAAATATTACAGTGGAGAAAAAATACAAAAGTACTCTAAAATTTGTTTATTTCAAGCTTTAGGCAACTGAAGTTTTATACATAAGTTTAAGAAATATATTTAAAAGCATTTATTGTTATTCTATAGGTTTAGTGATAAATTAAGCAATAAATACAATCATTCCTTATTATTATCACGATATTTTGATTGGCTTCTGTAGTAAAATTTTGTTAATAGACAATATGCAAATCATATGCTTCGTCAACGCGGAAATCACGATCACAAAATAAAGTTTTGATAAGACCCTTAAAATGGTAGTCTAATATTAATCAAAAAACGGGTACGTGAAGACATTTGACATCAATAAATTTAATTTACAAATAAATGTTTACAATATTAAAATTTTTACAGTAAATATATAATTATGTAACGCCCCTCTGGCATCGAAATATTAGCATAAAATTTTATACCAACGTTTCTAACAATGCGACTTAATTCAATTAATAATTTAGAGTTTGATTAAATAAAGTTTTGATAAGACCCTTAAAATGGTAGTCTGATATTATTCAAAAAGCGGGTACGTGAAGACTTTTGACATCAACAAATTTAATTTATAAATAAATATTTGCAATATTAAAATTTTTACAGTAAATATATAATTATGTAACTCACCTCTGGCATCAAAATTTAGCATAAAATTTGATACCAACGTTTCTAACAATGCCACTTATTTCAATTAATAATTTGGGGTTTGATTTTACGGTTATTTGACTCTTTTTCTGGATCACCCTCTGTTAATCCATAAAAAAATCTTGGTTCCACTATAGCACGTGTTCAGTATCACAACGGTGGAATAATAACCTAAATGGCGAGAGTTCAATTAAACAAGAATTTATATTTATTATTTTAGGACACGCAAACTTTTCAGCATGTAAATTCCTACTCCAATTACTTTTTTATTGTATTTTTATGACTTCATCCTTTTGTGAAATATTTCCTAAATAAAAAAGATAGTAGTTAGTTCTTCGTTATTCCAAATTTTATTTCATTCCGTTATGCGATTGATGAGACACTTCACTTTAATTAAATAATTTGACGTCTGGAAAACTTCATAAATGGATTATAAGTGAACAACGTTTTCAATAATGTTACTGGAATATTTCTTAATAAAACAAAGGGTATTTTCTCCAACCATAAAATAAATTACAAAAACCTGAAATTATAAAACGTCAACACTTAATCTTAATTATATCCAGTGAACCGCGACTATTTAGTATGTTGTCTTTATATACATTAAATATTTAAGCGACTTCAAAAAGGCAGTAAGTTTTCGATTCGACTATATTTTTTAAGTTGTCATAATTTTTGCGATTTTTTTTATTCGGAATAATATACCTCCGTCGTGGTCCTATGGAAACTGCTTGGTTAAAATTTGATCATGGAAATTAAAGGCACGTCACAGAATACCTCAAAAACTAACGGCATATCAGCCGTGACCGAGTTTTGATGATATAGGTCTAATGATAATCTAACAATACATAATCACCAACGACTGCATAAATTTGGTTTTTGACAAAGTATCTTATATATTGATGGAGCTGGAAGGTGGTGACGGGAACTCTTCACGACTAATAAAACCCACCTGATTAGATTCATTTCACTCATATAGATCTAAGCAGGGAAGTTAAAATTAAGAAGGTAAGTAAGTATACACAGGTACATACACAGTTATGAAGGCACTTTTTTGGGTACGTTACCTCATGTACAGCTCTGCTTCTGCTGAGAGTGGAGTGGGTGTCAAGTGGAATGTAGCGTATTTATCCTTTTGGGTGTGGATGAATATGAGAGAGATAGAGAAGCGTTAACATGGAAGTGATTCCGAAAATCTCTGGCGATAAGAGTATTTCGCGAGCATGGCGGGACAACCATGGAGAAGCGGCCCCAGACGAATTTAGGGGAGCTAAAGTTTTAATATATTATAAAATATATACGCCATCTTTTTAAAAAAAATTTTTTTTCTATTATGTCCCTGCACAGCAACGATCTTTTTTTTTATAACAACTCTTAATTATTACCTAACATATATATTTTATACAGATTTTTTCAATAAGTAGTAAGAAATATTGAATTTTTTTTATTTTATTATATTTGTACCTTAATTTTTGAAAAATATAAGTTATTAATAATTATTTTTAATTAATCATTATCGCTATCTTCCTGGCAATATTATCATCTAAAATATAGCGTATATATTCTATAATGTATCAAAAATTTAGCTCTACTCTAGCATATACCACAGCTATTTAAATGTATTGAGTTGATATCACCTTCATATAAAAAAACTGGCAACCATAAACTCGTCTGCGGCCGCTATCCCATGGGGAATAGTTCCAACTAAACATTCGTATTTTCATTACTTTTTTATTTTACACAGATCTTATTGTTGGTTTTTTCAAGTCTATTCATTTCCTTTTGTGAAAAAGTTTTATTTTTTATCGTTAACAAACTAAATAATTCAAAAAACAATCTAGACTTTACCACTAGAGTGTGTAAAGAATTATGTAGTGGTTGCTCAGATAAAATAAATTGTATCTCATCGAAAAATTGAACTTTTGGATGGTTTGTCATTACCATGTTATAAAAATAAACATTACGGTAAATAAGTTTACATTCTCGTTACGCATGTAGAACTTTATTATACATAAAATTATATTATGATTCAATGTTATCCATTGGCAATGATAGCCGAGACTATTTTTCAGACATTCAGGATTTCATAAAATAGAGCCTCGTCGCAATAATCCATTTTTCCTCACTTTTATGACTGGGTAATGGATGTGCTTTGAACCGAACTCTGTTTCTGGCAATTTTCTTGATTTATATAAAATATAGTTTTTTGTCAATTTATTTTCGTACTTCGGAAAAGTAGACTTTTTTCAAATATTTTTAGTTAATTCCTTGCGACAGGAATATCGTAGTAGAAACTAAAGACATTTTGTGTTATATAAGTGTATAGTTTTTAGTTACAGTCCATCTGCAGTTTTGTTTCTATATTTATTGATATCTCCGTAAAATTAATTATCTAATTTTATTTTATGGAAAAAAAATTGGATATTTGGTTGAGGCAAGAATTTCCCAACTCGACTACTTCCAGAAATAATAACCATAAAATTTAAATATTCTTTTTTATCTATAGAATCTTTCAGTACCTTTTGAAATGTCATAAAATCAAGAATTGCCCGCACTGACTTTTTGTTATACTATTTTATGGTATAAATTTTGATATACACTAGATTCATCATTTCACAGATTTTTTCTGATCATCCATCTACCAGCTCACGTAGTTATACTTGGAAAATCACTTAATGGTGTTGATGTATTTGACTTTGTTATTTCGAATCAATTTTTCGATCCACGATTACATAATCTTTTAAAGAGAGCGAAGTGGGATGGGCACATACGTAATAAAACGTTCGTAATATGAATCAAGATTGTAAAATGCAATATGATCTAAAATAATATTTAAAAATATATTACACTGGTTTTACGTCAACAGATTGGTTGATAAGAAAACTTGAATTAGCCAAATTAGTATTTTGGAGAAATATAGTCTGAAAAACTCGTGGAAATCTTCCATTAATTCCTGAAAAATTATTTACACTATATAAACATTAATATACAAGGCGGAAAAATTAGTTTCATTATTTGTTTAGTGCTCATCTCTGAAACCACACATCCGATTCCAAAAAATATGTTTTTATTAGAAAACCCATATTTTAAAGAAATATACAGTTTTCTGTAATAATACTATTTTATAAAGAGTAAATATAGAAAGCACATGTTTCAAGAAAAAATACAGGCTATATTTTATCAAGCCACAATGTACAAGATCAGAGTAGTGATAATTAATATAACACAAGTCAGAAAATAGTGCGTCAACGGTGCAAGGTGGGGAAAGACCGGCTTCTTTATTGACTGGTGATTCCGAATATCGTCGCTAATATACCTCTGACCCTGACGTGCAATATCGTTAGGCGCACCTTACAGCAGCGTTCAGTAATCGCGGGGTGGAGAGGAGGACGACAGCATCTCAGTGAGATAGCATACCGCGGGGCTTACCAGCCGTGGCCGGCTCCTCATCCTAACGGACGTTTCCTAGCTTTTGGTTGCAGCTCATGTCTGATTTTTGACTTAATATAGTATATTTTAGTTGTATATTTTTTCTATGCATGTGAAACAGAGGGATAAATCTAGTTCATATAAAAATGGCACAAGAAATTACTGTCGCAAGTTCTTGCACGAGTACTTACGATGGTATTTAATTCAAGATGTAATGACATGTAGTTATAAATAAAAAAGGATCTATCCATTTTAATTCTTTATTACCAAAGTTTAACCACAATTTAACATGCGCCCGCACTCTTTGGATAGTGAAATGTTAATGAAATATCAACAGTAAGATTACAGTAAGGCTACACTAGCTTCCTGCCCACTTCGGCCATTATCCTGATATAATCTCTACATGGCCTTATTTCTTTAAGCGATTTTATTTTTACAATAACAAAATTTATCATTATTACTGTAAAAAAGTGATTTTCCTAATATAAAATAGTACACAACATACTTTTTACCACAATCTTTGTTATTCAAAAGGGCATCCTCCTCACATAACAAAGTGGAATTACAAAAGTCCGAGATGGACCGTGAAAACTTCAACAACTAATCTAAGTTACATCCGCTGGACGAAAACAAACTTAGGCGTCACATTTCTTTGTTGTTTTATTATTTTATTATAACTTTATCATTTCCGTTACAACATTGTTCGCTGTCTAAAGTGAAGTTGTGGGAGTGAAAAATTAAGGTTTCCGTTGGTATCCAAAACATTGTGAATGTTTACTAAAAGACGAAATATAAATAAGCAAGTTAGCATGAAAACTAATACGATTTGTCGAACATAATAAAAAATAAGATTGAAGACCAAAAAATGTTTTACTGTGGCGTGATTTAATTGTGTAAAATTAATGTCCTTATAATGTACATGTAGAAAAGAACTATAGAAACTTTATATCTGTGCATTGAAGTTATTTAAGAAAAATGGTTCAGGGGTACAAAACATGAGCATCAGAATACAGAAATTTTTTTTTTTAATTTTTGTCTCTTTGTTGTTTGTTTGAACATGCATCACGTAAAAAGTTATTGACTAACTCTTTATGAAGTTATTTTAATAATACAGGCATAGATTTGAATCAACATTTCATTTAAATAACATTGGAATCGGTTTACTCGATATCAAATGCTAATTTTATAGTTCCAAAAATAATAAGAACACCAAAGAAGTGCCTAGCTTCTCGACGTATAGTAATTATATGAATATGTATCTATACATGAATATTTATATATATATATATATATATATATATATATATATGTATACATATATATATATAGATATATATATATGTATAAATATATATATATATATAGATATATATATGTATATATATATATATATATATATATATATATATATATATATATGAATGATGTACCTATGTAAAAAAGTAGTTGACACTAGGTATATTCTTAATTGTGTTTTTAAAATTTTTCATCCGGATATGTCTCTTAGCAAAATGGGCATGGTCAGTGGTGAAGTGTGAAGTGATATAAGAGGTGTAGGTGCTTAAGTAATAAGTTTGAATGTGGGCAGACACACGGGGGCAACGTCGTTGTTGATTGTGTTTTGTACATTAAATTTTTCGAGGTTCTATACATTCCATATAAGCTTACTTTGTTTCGTCAATTTGTTTAATATATTGTCAATGTTTTCTAAATTTCGTTCTTGTTTACTTTGTTGGTTTATACATATAAGAACTAACCTATATGTATATTATGATAAATATATTTAGAACATTTAGTAATTGAAAATAAAAATATTTTTTTAGGAATTTTTGTCCGTCTATTAGTATTTTTAGGTAATGCGTGCACAATTTTGTGTTCATTTGTGCACGCATCATCTAACAACTTCTGAACCCATTCGGATGGTGTCTTTAGAATAATATAGGGGTTAACTAAAAGTAATACTTAGTTACCATTCCATCGATTAGTTTACTCTGTCAGAAGATATACGAATTGAATGTTTCCGAAAAATCATTTACATTGAATTAGTGCAAGAAAGACCAAGAAGTATCTAACTATCGGGTACGTAGTAATAATACAAATGTATAATATACCTATATACAATAATATATGGCGCTACATTTAATGTAAATCGCGTAACGACATTTTCCACCCGGATATGCATCGGCGAAATGAACGTGGCCAGAGATAGAGTGTCGGTGGTTTTTTCATATATTTTTTTTTATATTCTATATATACGTTATGACCTTACCTCGTTCATCAATTTCTTCAAAATTTAAATTTGTTGTCATGTTTGTAAATAAATTACTTTCGGTATGCTTAATTTAGGCACCATACATTTTATTACGATGTGCTTTATTGTCTGCATACATAATAAATTTGAAGAAATGCCAGGTCTCAGTTTTGAAATTATTTACAAAAAAAATGTTTGAATTTAAAAAAAAATGTTGTGAAAATAATATAATGCAAAAAATATTGATCACTGAAGGTTTGTTCGTCTGTTGGTGGTAGAGGAATATTCTTTATTCCGTAAAACATATTTTAACAATCCAAATTAATTTGTATCTGCGTATTTTTATACACTTACGAGTTTTTTTTAAGTAATAACTTCCAAACGAATAAAGTTTTATTTGCTTGAAATAATTTAATTTGGAATATTTATCAAAACTTTATTTTTCATTATAATTTTGAGATTTTTACATACATTTTTTTCAGAGATAGAACGAGGCACCTTGCAAACAATTTTGCAGCTTAATATTTTGTGAAAGAGGTTAAAAATTAAAAGTGGAAAATATAACCAAAATTTTGTTTTAAAAGACCCTTCTGACAATAAACAACACAAATTTGAGATACTAAAAATTGTTTTGTCATATCCAATTCTTAATAAATATATGTAACTTAAAAATAAAAGAATGAAATGGGAACAAAGCTGCGGATGATCGGTAATTAAGGTAACTCAACAACCAATTTACGTTTTCGTAGCAGCATGATATATGACTAATATCATTACAACACATTTTAAATGTTTATTCTTAAGTAAATGTTAATATGAAGTGTGAAAGAACCAATCATATTTGCCTCTCAAATTTTTTCAATATTTTATTTTTAATGCTAACTGAAATAAACAAATCTTAATTTTCAAATAATAAGAAGTAGCCAAGTTATATAAAAATTATTAAAAGGTACTGTTAAGAAATTTATGCTAAAACTAAAAAGTTTTCTGGCTAATAAATAGTGAAATGTATACTAATAAAAATTATTTTAATATTTTGAGAAAAATACGTCAGAAAGAGATATAACATTTAAAATTACTACGTAACAGATCAATAAATAATATGTTATTCTTGAATACGTTCGTGAAATATATCGTAACAACCCGTAATTTCTGTCAGCGTACAGGAGCACAAAAATGAGCGCAAACAAAGTTCTTAAAATTTAGTATTTCTCAAAAATAATGAAAACGATTTTCCGGTAACTATTTACGTTTAGCTTAGTTTGCGGTCTTTCAAGTTTTCAGTTTCACACCTCGATGGGGTACATTTTTTTATTGACTAGCGTCCCAGCCGTGGATGTTAAGTATAAAACAATAATTATTACTTGGGTGATTTTACAAGTAGTCGACTTTCACGTAATTTTTTTGTAATAAGGGAATCTTCTTTTATGAAATTATACCATTTTTAAATGTTTATAATACTTTAAATAATGAAAACGATTTTCCGGTAACTATTTACGTTTAGCTTAGTTTGCGGTCTTTCATGTTTTCAGTTTCACACATCGATGGGGTATATTTTTTTATTGACTAGCGTCCCAGCTGTGGGTGTTGAGCATAAAACAATAAATATTACTTGGGTGATTTTACAAGTAGTTGACTTTCACGTAATTTTTTTGTAATAAGGGAATCTTCTTTTATGAAATTATACCATTTTTAAATGTTTATAATACTTTAAAAAATTTAAATTACCTATGGAAAAAGACTTGTGCTTTTATTAGATTTGTATCTGTGAGGATACACTACAAGCCGCAATTCTTGACCTATTTTGAAGATTCTATTTTTCTCTCGATTTTTGCAATGATATGTAAAATAGTTTAATTTTTATAAGCAATTTTCTACGAAAATTATCTTTTTTCGTCTACGGTAACTATTTTCGACGCCCGTTTTGAGAAAAAAGTTGCTGTATGAACTTTTGATATTACCCACTCTTCAAACTATTATATTATCAAGGATAACAGCCTTATAAATTTCCTTGTAAGGCTGTTATTTTTAACGATAATAATTTTTTTTTTTGGAAATTAGCCAATGTAAGCTATTTTTTGATAAATCATGTAAAATTTTAAGCAAAAAAAAGTTAATAATTATTTTTGTCTCATTTTTCCTAATTCTCATGGCAAATGAAAAGGATTTTAAAAAGAAAACAGATAATTAAGTAATTTAAATAGTGTGCTTCCCTGTTAGGGATTATATTATAGCAAAATGCTAAACGCAGATATTTCCTGATTGACTTGAACAAGAAGTAATAAAGTTATATCGGTTATTAATATTTTTGACTAAATTATATTGTACATCAAAAAAATTTCAAAATAGTAAGCATATCAGTGCACACCAAAATTTATAAGTTTATCTTAAAGACCTTAGTATTATTATAAATATATATTACTGTAATTCAGATCTTTTTAGCGACCCCTTTTGCTCGCTATAAAAATCTTGACTTCACAAATGCTTCAATATGCGAATATTATAATTACTATTAAGTAAACGGCGATATTTTATTTTAAGGGTAATTTAATGCTCGCATTGGGTTTTGTTTTTCTACCTATCACTCTTAGTATTTTGTCATTTATTTTATGTTATTCTATTATTTAAAAAGCAAATGATTTCACTTTAATAAACGAGTTGAACAATAAAAAATAAATATAGTATATTTTTCAAACGAAGCAATTTACCTTAAATACGGATATTAAAATATGCTTCATAAAAGTAAGGTTTAATTTTTTCAAGGATTTAAATTAAATCCAAGAACGGAAAACTGAAAAACTTCTACAATTTTTCTAAATTATATCCGGTGAGCGCAATGATTTATTCTCTATTTCCATCGTGTTTTTTAAAATTTGATTAAGTAGTTATTGTCTTTATAGCAAGCTAGAATATTATAAAAAATTAATAATGCTTCTCAAGCTAAGTTTATTAGGAAGTATGAACATAAATTGACAAGGTAAAGTTAATTTCATCCTGCCGCATAATTTTCAGTAATGGATGATAACTTTGTAATACAAATTTCATCAAGAAGGGACTGAAACGAACGCTTATTTTCGGATCTTTCTATATTGATTTGAGTCTTGGACGATTCGCTCAGAGAACAGGAAGATCGATGCTTTTGATATATGATGTTGAAAAAGACGGACACATATACCACAGACTGCCAAAAGAACTAACAACTCGACCAAGTCCAATTTCAGTCTATATTGTCACCCATTTTCTACCAATGTGTTATTGTGTTACGTTATTTTGTGGTGAAAGATTACACTTTGAGGCAAGACAGACTGGATTCAAATTAAGAAATATTTCGATCTCTATGCATGTGTGAAGTAAAATTTAGAACATGACTCAGTGTTTAACTTTTTCTTAACTTTTGTATTTGCCATTATATTAATTATTTATTACTTGTGTGTGATCTACGATTATGACATTTTCTCAAGCATACTATGGAGGTTGGCTCCTTGATACACAAGTAATTCTACAACATAAACTAATATTTTAAAATGTCACATGAACAGGAAATTATAAAATTTCCAGAACTAGATCACTAGATATACCAGGCATAACAGGTTAGGTTACATGGAATAAAAGAACCGATTGTATTTATTTTTAACTGGACGAACCATTTTTAAGACTTATGCCGGTTTACTCTTAAGACGTAACGTTGTATAACGACGACTTTTATGCAGATTATGGAGAATCATTAAATAATATTTTAAAAATTATAAAAATGCATAATTATACAATATTTTTAAACAAATGCATTATGCATTGAATTACGTACTATATAGTTAGAGTTACGTAACATATTTATGTAAAAGTAGCTAATGTATTACTTTAGGATATTTTTTAAATATGCAAAAATCTTATCTAAATTACTTCCGGTAATATCCAAAATAGAACGCAAATACTAGCAATATATTTCACAATCAAATGAAACTACGTGATATAGTATTATTTCTACTTTCTTTAAGTTCTTTACCACGACCTAGGTTTCGTTGTATTACAACATCTTCACGTGGGTTATTAGCAAAGATTGTTTGCTAATAGCTCACCTGAAGATGTTGTAATAATTAATACGGAACTTTTTGAGTTCTCTCTTCCACCGGTTTTCAAGCGAATCGGAATAAGTCAAGTCGAGGTATAAATCTCATGGCAATGATTTTCTTTATTTTAATGTAGTCTGTGCTTCGGTTATCTTATGAATAAGGACTGCATTCATAAGGCTCTATTAAATTGATCATATTGTCATACAGACAGTTTTGGTTTTTTGATTTGTTTACCAAAAAAAACAACAAATTATATTCTTGAAAAATTATTGGGAGCATACCAAATCTATCCCGAGCTTAATTAAATAATATTTAGAACTATCAGACGATAATTATTGAATTATCGTCGAATAATCTGTCGAAAATTTATTGTATAATTTTTTTTTCATGTGAAAATCTTGAAGATTTTTTGTATAATTTTTTTTCATGTGAAAATATAATCGTAATCGTTGGTTATTTGCATAGAAATTTTCATGGATATTGTGTTTTCCAGATTTCATAAGCACAGTTTTATTCTCATTATCGATTGTATCTAATTTACGAATATTTATTTTCAAATTATGGTAACATTCAGACAAGTTGTTTGTTTCAACCTTTATATATATATACGCACACGCACTTGCACACGCACACGTACACGCACAAGCACGCGCACACACACACACACACATACGCACACACATACGAGTATATACACAAACACATCGAAATACTGGAGATAGGAAAGTACATGTAAAGAGCAAGGTTGGCAGCTTGAGCTGCTGCCGTGTAGCGGGCTGTATTATATACCACTAATATATATAATATAACTGTATTATATACACTAATATATATAATATAACTGTATTATATACACTAATATAACGTACGTTACTTGCGGTCTCAGCCTGTGTTTTAAGCATATGTCATATTTCAAATTAAATTTTCATTTTCTTTTGGTCCAGTAAAAGCATTACATTTTGTTTCAAAAAGCTTATGAGTTTAAACTCAATATAAACAGGAAAGTAGATACATGAGATTTTACATACAAAATTTCTTATACATAAGAAATATTAATAAAATTAAATACAACCTTTACCATTTTAAGTTCATACTTTTAAATGTAGATGTCGATTTCAAGGAATGATTTTTGTTACGTAACATAATATACAGAGAATCTGACTAACTAAAAGAATGAGAATTTTACTTACTTTTTCAATCATAGCAACCTTAACTTTGTCCACGAGAAACAAAAATGTAAATAATATGTAATCTGTGAAAAAAATCATTGTTATTCCAAATGTCTTCTCCTCAAATAATTAAATTAATTATTTAAATCCAAGATCGGAAAAACTTCGACAAACAATCGAAGTTACTCGTACGTCCGCTGGGCGGGACAAACTTAGGCGTGTTCCTTTTTCTTTTTATATTTCATTATTTCGTCATTATTTTTGTTATAGCCTCAACAACTATTTAAAAAAATGTTACCATGATTTTGTGTTGTATCTAACCTGCTAATTCCAAATATTTTTGGGTCTTGAATTATCTAATGAAATATTTTTTTTTACTTACCACGGTGTTTAGGAAATTATGTGAGTAAAAGTTTCATAAGGTGAAAAATATTATTATGTTGCATATTTAAAATTATTAAATGTAACTGGAATATAAACTAATATTAATAAAGAGATAAATAATGGATAGATCGCGACAATGATTAGTGAATTAAATGAAACAAGCCTCATTCTCATAATTTCAATATTTCATTTTGTAAGAATAAATTTATAATACTTTAAAATGTTTGTTCAAATTGTTTTAATTGAAGAAAAAATAATTTCTCAAGTATTTTTTTGGAGTAATACGTACATTTCTAATATGATATGATTACTAAATAAATATACATGATTTACATATTATATAAAAGTGGTTTTTTTTACTTTTAAGGGAGAAATAGAAAAAAAATAGCACAAATCTTTGCTAATAGCCCACCTGAAGATGTTGTAATACAACGAACCTAGGTCGTGGTAAAGAACTTAAAGAAAGTAGAAATAACACTACATCACGTTCATAGTTTCATTTAATTGTGAATAATGAATTTCTACAAAATTAACGCCAAATATATTCAATATATATATATATATATATACATATATGTGTGTGTGAGTGTGTATATGTATATACAATTTAAAGTCAACTGCCTATTCTAAACTCCGTGGAATGAATCGAAAACATATAGTAAAAACACTACTACTAATATATAAAAGTCTATTATAGGTGAATATATAAGCCTTTATAAATTTAATTTTATAAGTGTCATGCAGACTTAAAATTGTTTCGTGTAAACTAATTCATACTTCGTGAAATAACTCTGTGTCGTATTACAGGGATTTTGAAAAATTATTAATTTATAAAAATTCTAAATTTTCTTCAATATTTAATGTAAGTGGAATACAGATGGAATAAAAATTTCAAATTAGACATTTTGTTATGTACATATGTAATTACGAATAAGGTTGAAAATTTTAAAGTTTAAAATAATTACGTATTCTTTAACCCTAATCTAACCATTCAGACTAATTGTAAGTCCAAACTCGGAACTCGGGAGCGTTAAATTTGGTACGTGTTTGAGGAGCTTAATATTATAGCCGAAAGTTCCCGCAGCTCAGGCGTACAGCTTATAAGGTTGTCGCGGTTAAGATAATGTAACGTTTAAGAGCATCTTTTAAGCAAATCTCTGTTGAAATAACGTTCAAATTTAAATAATAATATTAGTAGACGTTGCGGCTTAAGGTTTGAGACTTCGTGAATTACTTTACCTGCTTTTCACCAATAACAGACATTAATCAAATTGTTTATAACGTGAATTTTGATAACTATATTTTTAAGAGATTTCTTTAAAGCTAAAATATATTCTGGGTTAAGATAACGAAGAGTACAAAAAAATATTAGTTGACAATTTCGTAAAATAATTAAGGAACAGAAGGTAAACATAAGTAAAACACTCCTACATAGTAACTTATGGTAAGTAACAATTTACAAATTATCATACTTCACATGTAAACCATCAATCATTTATCCAAATATATTATCCATATGTTACTTTCTTTGTGGTACGTACCGTACCACAAAGAAAGTAACATATGAATAATTTCATCCAAATATTGTTCCATGCCGTACAATTACTTTTGATCTCTAATTAGATGTTGTTAATTTTTATTCAGTGGTTTTTCGTCCCTTTTCATTTGGTGTTCATTTCTGTTCAGTCACTGTTCATTTACAATTAGTTGCTGTTCATTTATTTTCAGTTGCTCTTCATTCTTACTAGCCTGCTGTTCAGTTTCTGCCAGTTACTGTTCATTTCTATCCGATAGCTTTTATCAAACAAGTTACGATTTAAATCTTTCCGCGGAAATGTCCATTAGTTTTTTATTATCAGAAACCCCTCGATTGGAGAGGAATTCCCTCAGTGTTGGGCGAGTCGGGCGTGATATTGGAAGGTAAAAAAATATTCTGTTCTCAATTTCCAGAAATTTTATCAAATTTCTATCCAACAACATTTTGACATACTGGTAATTTTAATTAGTCGTGTAATATATATTTACCCGTATTGGGAAGTAGGCTGGTGTCGAATGCTCGTCGGAATCGCCGGACCGGCGGTGATACCCACCTCCGGAAACTCGTGAAGGCGGGTCTGCTAGGCATGTTTTCTCTGTTTAATAAGATAGAGGTGAACATTTTTTTAAATGTCTAAAATGCCAATATGAATGGGTTGACAAGAAAGATCAAAGATTATACAAAGTGACACAGTTCAGAAAAATTCACAAATCTAATAAAACCACACAGCAAAATGTATAAAAATTATTTATTTTCAGTAAAAATGGCTCCAGGAATAATCTTTGCAATCAAATAGAGCGACATAATTTATTTTTTTTTTTCTATTTGTCTATGTGTCCTTTTGATTTTGCGTCACGAAAAAACCGGTATGCATATTTTAACAAGTTTTTCATATAATGATTTTATGACCAAAAATGCTTTAAATTGTAACTTATTTTCACACGAAGAGAAATAACAAATAATAGAAACGGCGATTGTTTGATAATCATTACTTACGAAAAAATATACTTAAATACGGAATCGAATTTAAAGTAAGGTATTGTAGAAGCATTTTTAATACACAGGAAAAATAATTATTAATATTATATTAACATAAAAATTTGTCGGAATTTATTTCCAATACAACTAACATATTTTTTTCATTATGTTGTCGAATACTTATATATGGCATTATTATAATAATCCAATATCAATTCAGATGACTACAGAATATTAGTTCTAAATTTTATCCAATAGATGTCACTCCTGTTATTTAAGTTATGCTGGTAAAATGTTACGAGTCAAATATAAACACTAGTCGAGTCCATCAGAATATGCGATACACAAAAGTTTATTGTTGAATGGTTATGCCCGTTTGAAACCTTTGTTAGTTTTTGTTGATGAATTAATGAGTAATCAAATGGCAAATTGCAAATTCAAACTTGTTTTTAAGCTTTATTTATTTGACGTGTAAAGTAACTGGCCGATATCGCTAATAAAAAATTAACAATTATTAAAGTAATTTTTAAGAGTTGAATGGCTTGTATGAGAAAATGGTAATAGGTTTACTTTTAATATTTATTTAATATTTTGTCAACATTTTGGAATTTAGGGAAAACAGAGTGTCTCGTTATCGCCTTTTCCCATTTTCAATTGTTCTGACGTGGTCTATTCGTTCAAATTTCATTACATTTTTACTTTTCAAGCAAGCAGGTGTGTGTTAAAAATAAAACTTATGTAAATAAAACTATCTAGGTAGCAATTATACCGTTTATTTGGAATATAAAAGTCACATTAAAAGAACTTGTCTTACAGTCGTATCGGCAAAACCAGCGATTACTTTATTCGCATCAGAGCTTTCTTAAATTCTGCATTTGGTTGCAACATGTAAATAATTTAATTATTGCCAAACCACGGTTGATGTAACTTTAAACAAAATTTTCTTTATATATCTGATGCCCGTTATGTAAGCAATTTTGTTAAAGTTATTTCAGTATTTATCTATAATTGGATTAGACTATTCGATGAAAACACCGTAAAATATCGTTTAGTTAATAGTTCAATCCGTTGGTTTAGAAAATGTGGTTTTGAGATCTTGAACAACGAACGTAATAAAATTCTGTAGAAAAGTTTATGTTACATATGCTTAAATGTACTTTTCTAGAGAATCTTTTTATGTTTTTTTTAGGTTAACTCAGAAAACGAGTTATTTTATAAAATGCCAAATGCTTTACAGAATATTTTCAATTTCTCAAAGCTATTATTCTAAAAAAACAATAATATCTATCAGAGGATTTTGGAAAAACACGTAACCTAGGATCTTGGGAAATTGCCTTCATGACGCTCTTAAAATTCGGATAATATATTTAGGGTAACTTAATCGAAGAAGTAACATTTATGACTTCGTCATGGCTGTTCGTCCTTCTGTAACAATTGCGGAATTTTCGCAGTTTTGACTTATGAGCATAATAAATAAAAAGTTGTATAATAAAATATAATATTAAATTTCATTCAGTTTTTAAATATTGAAAATAAAAATGTTTTAATTTTAAAATATTAAGATTTTAATTTAAAATTAATTTTAACGTGAAATTTTATTATTATAAAAATTTATTTTTTTTATTTAATCGAATAATCTAAAATAAAGTTTAATTAACGATGGAAATAAATGAGTATGCTGACAGTTTATTGTAATTTGTGAATTCTATATTTTTAATAAATGATAAAGTAATAATGAAAATAAATTAACTTGCCGAAAATTTATTGCAATTTATTAATTTTAAGTATTCAATAATAGATAAAGTAATAATTGATGATTTATAATGATAATAAATACATACCGAGGTGGAAGTTATCTGGCAGATAGCGCTAACAATAGAAAGCCAGTAGAAAAAAATACATTGGCATTTGACATCAATATGATCTGTGTTTCATGTGAGAGACAATTCTCAATGCAAGATAATTTTTATTGGGCATTTTCACTGTTGTAAATAGCAATATAAATAAGTTTAAATAATATTTAGACCTGTTTATAATTGAGGTTATACAATTCACCGCGCACAATGCTTACTGCTCGAATAAATACTCGCACGAACATATACAAACGTATAAAATAGAAAGGGACAGAAATCGCCTGGAAGGGACATTCCTTACATGACGACCTGCCAATTCGCTCTACTATAAGCCGTGTAAACTAACTTCGTTTAAAATAATTAACATTCGTCCCACACGCATAAAATGAGAGTGATTTTTTTAAACCTGGGCCATCTACCGTAGTGTTATTGGATAGATCTTTTGAAATGATATAAAGTTTCAATTATCATTTTCTTTTTTTAAGCTCTGTTGCTTAACATTAAGCTTCAAAGATATGTGTGACGTTTTCTATCCCCTCCCTCTTATTTTTTTTGAACTGAGAAACTGAAAAACGTAAATAGAAATGAAGGATGTAGACAACTATGAGGCCTTTAAATTTCTTATTGTTTTACCAGCCTTTCCTATTGCCTTACCGAAACTTTAGTTTTGAAAGAAGTTTATAAATTTTTTCAACATTTCAAAAATGGTTGTAGATTTTTTAATATTTTACTTGAAAATTTAATAATATTTAAATACTAAAATACCTATATTACATATTTTCTAACACACGTTTTGTCGATTTTTTTTAAATAGTCATAGTTCGTCCATTATTAAATTCCCTTTTTGCTTTTACAAGCAGCTTCAGTTACTTTGCCGAAACTTTTGTTTGAGCGGTGCTTTCTAAAGAATCTTATCATATTTGGATGAAGATTTTAAACAATTTAACACAAATCGTTGAATTTTTTCATCATTATATTTGAAAATGTAATATTATTGCGAGAAAAGAATCCTTTGAAACAAATTTCTTGAATAATGTGAAAATAATCGATAGATTTATGATACACATATTGGCATCATCATTTACTACTAAATTTAGGCTATTGTTTAATTTCGTTAAATTATCAAGTGCAATTGTACTAAAATATATAAACTCATAAAAACGAATATTTTTTTAGCGACTGCAAAAATAAAAAAATATTTCTCGATTAATGTGAAAGTCATTAATGTTATGACAGATAATGGCAGCATTATTTACCATTAAACTTAAGCCGTGATGTCATTTCGTTTCAGCTATTGAATAAAGATGTGCTAAAATAAATAAACTCAGAAAAAAACGACTATTTTATGAAGGACTGTAAAATTGGAACATTTCTTGATTAATAGATATATTTATGCGAGGTATTGGCAGCATCATTTACCATTCAAGTTAAGATATAATATAATTTCATTTAAGTCAATTAAATGAAACTATGCAGCACATATAAATTCATATAAACAACAGTTTGAAAGGCGATTGAAAAAATAAAAACCAATTTTTTGGATAATTCGAAGAAATTTATAAATTTTTGCGAAATATTGACACGTAAATCCACAGCAGTACGCATTGTTAATAATATTGCATAATTGAAAGAATTTTATATAAAAAGTAAGTTTCCAGATAGGACATAAAAATATGTACTTAGCATTAACTGTTTATTCTCGCTTCTTGGATATTTTAAATTGTTTTATTCTAAGAGCTAATTAAAACAATCATCTTCATTTTCAAATAATGAGCAATAGGTAAACCGACCTACTATATGATCTGTTATCTGAGGAAAACGTTTCATTTTGAAAATATTTTGTATATCTAATGATGACACAAGTGTCTTATTATCTTTGATATTTGATCAGATGTTCACGGTGTAGGAAATCATTCACAATTATGATTAGTTAAAGATATTCGCTGTAATATAATGGTCTTTGTCTTGAACTTTAAAATGATGTGAACCTTATAAAGCAAAAATATTTAAAACGGTAATTCAAAATATATCCAATTCAATTTAAATGTTTAACAACAAAAATTACATTTGTCGATAGAAGTAATTATAACTCAGATGATTTTACAAAGAAGCTACGTCAGTGTAATTTATTGGAACGAAGAAATTTCTCTCTTTAAAAATAAAACCACCTATAATTTATTAGCATTAATGACAATCTAAATTTGCCTTTGAAAAGTTTCGTGAAACCTTGTCCGGTTTGTACATATGGGGACACAATACATATCGTGATTTTTCTCCGATTTTGATCAATATTTTTTCTCTTGATTGGTTAGCTATCAGAAAAGAAGCTTATATTGACATTCACAATGATTTGTAAAACGATAAAGCAAACAGTTTTTTCAAAAGGAATTTTTTTAAAAAACAGATTTTATAATAATTCCGTTTTTTATCCTCGACAAATGTTCTCGACCTTCGTTTTTTTTCGGAAAAAAGTAAATGCTTGAACTTTTTTTTCACCGTCAATTGTATTGTTCCCATTATTGTATCCGTTAAATATTGTTACATTTTTTTTTCAATTTACTTACATTTTAGATTTCCTTGAAGGGATTTTATTTACTAAAAAAAGACGATGAATTATACTTATATTTTGTATTCTTAATATTAAAAAAATAGGTTTTTGAAATTAGCCGGTTAGAAGCAATTTTTCAATAAATTGCTTGTTATTTCAAACGAGAATATATTAAATTTTAATTCTCTTTTCATCTCACTTTGTAAGCGAATCAGGATAGATCAAGTCCGGGTTTAAATCTCGCCGCGATTATTTTTTTGTTTTATTATAATCTATGCCTCAGTTATACTATGAACAAGGACTGTATTCATAAGGTTCAATTACCCCAATGACATTCTCAGGCAGACCGATTTGGAGTTTTTATTTTATTTACCAAAAAAGACGATGAATTATACTCACAAGCAAATATTTTGAGTATGCCAAAACTACTTTGAGCTTACTTACCATCATTAAATAATATTTTCAAGACTATCGGACGATAATTATAAATTATTCCGGTAGTTAGTCGAATAGTTATGGCGTAAGTTTTGCATTTGAAGATATAACATTATTCATGTCTAATTGCAGGCAATTTTTCATAGATATTTATTGCATTTTTGAGATTTCACAAGTAAACTTTTACTGTTATTATCGATCGTATTTAAATTGGGAATATTTATTGTCAAATTTTGATAACACGCGGATAAGTTCTTTGTTTCAATATGTATATATATATATATATATATATATATATATATATATATATATATATATATATTTCAGGCAATTATTTTTGTTACGTGAAATGATAAAGGGAGAATCTGACTAAATAAAAGAAACTAAATTTTTTCGCGACCTCACCTTTTCAGTCATAGCGACCTTAATAATGTCCACGAGAAACAAAAATGTAAATAACTTGTAAGTTCTCTATATTAAAATCATTGTTATTCAAAATATCATCACCTTGAATAATAAAATGAATTATTCAAATTCAGAACCGGAAAAACTTCGACAAACAATCTAAGTTACTCGTACGTCCGCTGGGCGGGACAAACTTAGGCATATTCCTTTTTCTTTGTATATTTCATTATTTTGTCATCACTTTTGTTATACCCTCGACTACTGTTAAATGTTACCATGATTTTTTGTTTTATCCGCCCTCATTTCAAGTATTTGTAGAGACCCGAAACTTATACAAGAGTGTATTTTTTTAGCTGCCACGGTTTCTAGAAAATTATGAGAGTGAAAAACTCTTAAGGTGTAAATATCTTAATGACGCATGATTTATACTTCAAAATAAGCATGTTCTTCTTTAAATTAAGAAACTATAAAAATAAATGGTTATGAATGTTGTAACAGTAGGTCCTTGGAACCATTTCACGTAACTGGGGTGTAAACTTATATTATTAAAGAGGAAAATAATACACAGATCTCGATAACGATTACGGAATAAAAGAAATAAGCCTCACTCTCATAATTTAAGTAAAATAGTATATTTTCTTCATCCAAAAATTTGGCGAAAACAAAGAATGAAAACGTGTTCTTAATTTTCATTCCAATTTTTATTTTGCAGGAATACATTTCTAATACTGCAAAATATTTCTACTAATTGTTTGATGAAAAAACAAATTTCATAAGTATATTTCCATAGCAATAAGAACATTTCGACTATATTGTGATTATTAAATATATATGCATAATATAAATATTGTGGGAAAGTGTTTTTACGAAGAGAAATATATGCCTATATTTTTCGAATAACATATTACATCAATAAATATGTTTGTGTATACATACCTATATTCTGGGTATAGCAAAAGATGTGTCTCTTATATGTACAGATGATGCTGCGCATCAAACTAAGTACAATATGCTAATGATTTTTGAAAATTTCCAATCGATTCTGAAAGAAAGCACTGTGAAAGTTGGGATTTTAACAAAAAAGCAAATTTGTTTCACAGAACCATGCTACAAATATTCTCAGTGTTATGCATAGAATTATTTATATGAATAATATATACATACTTTGTGACATCTGTACACATACATATAGGCTGTAATATAAAAAAAAATATTAATAGTACAAACATACTCCTGTGCATTAAACTGAATAGAGAATATTAAGAATTATATGACAATTCTCACCCATATCTGAAATAGCTGTGTCAAATTTGCGATTTCAGCAAACAAACGTACATTTTGTATAGAAACAAACTTCCAATACATTCAGTTTGATACGCAAAATCAACTGCATGAATAAAAGATTCGTTCTATGTTACAAAACTGTTTAATATGGCTATTTTGAATATGTATAACTTTTTAATTTTTCTTTGAATTTTTCGTGTTCTAAAGAAAAAAATCACATTTCCACGTTTTCAGGTTGTCTTAACGACGAGGCCAAATAATTTTATTTGTTAAATCTATTGACGGAACAAAATTAGTCACAAAGTTTTTTTTTACATAAGAAATTCGCGAACAAATTTATTGGCGTACCTCCGTCATTACTGAATGTTTTTTTATTATTTCGTGACACAAATCTTGTTAACCTTCCGTGAACCACGTGGATAAAGTTGCGTCCAGCACTATGTGGGTTTTAGCATACCCCAACATAATTTTATATTTTTGTAGGGAAAATCTTTTCAAAGTTTATTTTTTTATGTAATAACATTGTTTTTGAACTACTAGGAAATAAAAATAAAATAAATTTGTTAAAAATAATAAACATTTTTAATATCTTTAGTCATAGTAACAAAAATAGTACTTTTTTACTAACTAAGAGGAGACCATCTTCTTTGGTTCAGCCTTATAAAAAAAAACTTAACTAATAAATTCTGATTGACCTTCATTTGAGGCCCTAATGAGATAAGAAACAAAAATAATAAAAAAAATAACTAAACATAATTAGTCTTCTTGAGATTGGTTCAAATCTGTACAATTTTTACAAAAAAAATATGCGTGCTCTAAACATACAGGTACTTCGCATCGCTCGCAACCGTACTTTGTCTTTCGATCTTCGCCTATCGCATTCCGAACATCTTGTTATACGTCTTGGCATCTTTTTTGGTGGTTCCACACTTGTTTCACCGAGTAAAACATTTATGCGCTTACGAGAATCCCTTCGAATTCGTGGATTATCTTTGCGGTTTCTCAGGTGCTCTTCGACCAAAGCCATTTCTAAATCACGAATAAACTTCCTACTTTTGTCAGATTTCCCTGCTTTATTGCCATTATTGAACATATGTAAAATCATAGCGTTGATTCCTGTATGATTGAGAATCGAGAAAAATATAATGAGAGGCCAGCGTTTGCTGTTGCGAGCGAAACGTCGTATGTTCTGGCGAGTTTGTCGACCACATCTACTCCACTTTTAGTTTCATTATAGAAAGTTATCATTGTTGGTTTCTGCTTGATTGTATTTTCATGGTCGATTTCTTTATCGTGGTGAAGGGATGACATCATATGAACGTATTTTCGAGGCTTTGGAACATAACTAACGAGATTGACATCTTTTTGAAAGCTAAACCGTGATGCATATAACTCTCGAGATTGCTTGAAGCATGGCGGAATGCAAGCTTTATTAGCTCTCAAAGTACCAACTACCGTTAATTTATGATTCTGTAACAAGTTTTCAACAGTTTCATGACTGGTAAAGAAATTGTCCATGGTGACATTTCTTGACGAGCCGGAAACGCAGTTCACCATACGATCTACTAAGTCAAATGGCTTATTGCTCAACATATACGGACTGTTATCTGGCTGCTTACCGCAGTGAATTTTTAAATTTAGAGTATAAAATGTTTTAGCGTCTACTAAGGCATATATTTTTATTCCATACTTTGCGGGTTTTGATGGGATATACTGCCGAAATCCACATCTCCCTCGAAAGGCAACCAATTCTTCATCAAGTGTTAGGTGTTCGGATGGTGTATATGCGTTTTCGCAAAGCTGGACAAAGATGTCAAATATGTCTCGGATTGGTGCTAAACGATTAGTCTTTATTCTCTATTCTCTCTTCTCTAATCTCATATTATTGAGTAGGTATGAGAATCGATTTTTAGACATCGTGGACCGAAATATTTCGATTCCAGTACCATCTGAAGCCCAGAGGTCATTGAGGTTTTGCCTCCCTGAACGGTATAATCCCGCTAAAAATAAAAGACCAAAAACTACTTTCATCTCATATGCAGTTATATCTTTATAGCGGTTCACTGTCTGGTGGCTGTGGTCTCGAAAGACATATCTTTGCATTCATATGTTTTACAATCGTTTCAAGTATCTTATTGGAAACAAATACTTCAAAGCATTCTAAACTAGTTTTCTTGTCTTTGTATTGACTTGTCACTCCCTGCAAATATGTAATTATATTTTCTCGTCTTGTACGAACGTTAGTTCTCAGCGGCTCCTTTAGCAATTTTGTTTTGCCATCTTTACCAATATTAAAACCTTGCGAGCTAGAAGACTCACCACCTGAAGAAATGTCCTCGTCCTCTACATCCTCTTCAATGTCACTTTCAGATTGAATACTCAAATGATCCGAATCGGCTTCACTTCCAGATAAATATAGCTCATCTGTGTCACTATCACTATCATCCATAAGTGCCGATAACATTTCGTTTTCTTTTACACGACGAGCCATTTTGAGCTCTGGAAATAAATTCACAAACGATTGAAGTAATAAAAAAACAAAATAAATAAATATTTCTTCTAGAAATAGATATGTTTTGCATGTCATACTGCTTACCTTTTAGAAGACGTCCCGAACTACGTGGGGTTTATGACACCCTGCCACACTTTGCGGACGACCGTCCGCTGCGCCTGTGACGCTACAACTAAACCACTGTTACTATGCGATCTGGCACTCGATGTTTCGTGGAATTCGCGCGACCGTTTTAAAAGATACGACAATTTATGTTTCGCTGGGGTATATCAAACCCCACGTGGTGCACGGAAGGTTAACGATGAGGCATTTGAAAATGAACTGAGAATTTAAATACATTAGGCTGTGTTCTAGTACTATTATGGAGAATACTTACTCATATTCAGTTGTTATTTCTGTCTTTATTATTAATTAGTTGTAACCTTTAACATGTTATGTATGTATGGGAAAATAAAAAAAATTGCTGTAATAAAAAAACATCGTATTTACATTATCGAATCAAAAAAGGAATATAAATATTGCTATCAGAGTATTTATATGGTGTGATAGGTTTATGAAGATTGTGATTTGAACAGTACTTTCAACTCGAAACAAGGCTTCCTTTAAATGCTTATTTTAGTGCGTATGCTATTAACATGAAATTATTATTATTAACACATAATTGTTGTTCAAAATGTTTGTTGGTATCCTTCGGATTATCACACATGTTCAATAAATAAAATTTTTAAAACTTGATAAGAATTATTAGTTTAAATTGACAAAAAAAACATTTTTTAAAATCGTCCCAACGCAAGTTTGACTCGCGGATCAAAGTTTCTGCATCTCCTATAAAATGGAAATATTTTATTTATCATAATTATCACTAATATAAACTTCATAGCGCAATAAATTTCATATTAATTGATACGAATAAATGGAGTTGGAGGGAGTATATAAATTATCATTAATATAAAATTATCTTAAATATCCCATATTCTAAAACTACTTTTTTTTATAATTTTAGGTTCAATAGTTTTGGAAGGGAAAGACGTATTTTTGCATATTTTTCAGTATGTCTCTGAAAATATAGTTCAGAAAGTTATGTAAAACTACTTTCGAGACTTTCAAAACTAATTTCTTTAAAAACGGTACCCCATTATGACGGGTGAAGGGGTATATACCCTTTCACCCCTAAAAATATTAAGTATACGCTATTGGTCCATGCGCGGATTAATATACTTTATTACTATGTCAAAATTTACGTTTTTACTTCAAGTGATTTCTGAAAAAAACGGTGGTGACCAACAGACCAGTTAAGACGTGAATCGTGATTGTCTTACAAGGGGTTCGTTTTATTTTCCTTTTGTAGTACGGAACCCAAAACACGTAAATTTTATATACTTGAGACTAATATATTGAGATTAAAAAACAATTAAGAAAATTGCGCTGCTATAAATTACTTTAAGAATCGCAATTTAACTGTACCGACCATTCCCTTTCCGTGGAAAGAAAGGAATACAAATAGTAAAAACACTTACTAAAAGTCTACAAAATTCTATTTTAAGTGAATATATAAATCACTATGAATTTAATTTTATAATCGTCACGCAGTCTTTAAATTCTATCGAGTAAAGTAATTTACACCTAGTAAAATAACATTTGGCCGTAGGTGTAGGAATTTTAAAACGTACCCCTCTGTAAAAAATCTAAAGTATCTCTTACTCGTCATTTAATGTAATTTGAATCTATATGGAATTAAAATTTTAAACTAGAAATTTAGTTATGTAAACAATTATGAATATTTTACAGTTTCTACATCGTTTTTAAATATTTACTAATTATTATATTTTTTTCGACACTAACTTATCATTCAACCTAATTGTAAGTCCAACCTTTCCGAGGTATCTACTTAAATTATTATCGGTATCATCTCTAGTAAACATGCCACACGCTGATAAGAAAATCGTACGTTTGTATTTGGATTCAGAACTGAATAAAATAAAAATTTTATCAGTTTTTGAAACCAATGAGATAAGTTAAGGCGGGGTTAACAGTACTATATCGTCATTGCATTATCATTAGTCGCTTTCTGCTAACACGGTAACTAATTGCTACAGTTTAAAAAAAAAGATGTATTTAAAAATTGGTCGTGAAATCGAAAATAAGATTCAGTATAGTTATGAAAAGCCTATATATATAAATATATATATATATATATATATATATATATATATATATATATATATATATATATATATATATATATATATATATATATATATATATACTAGCGTGACCCATACGAAGTCTTCGCATTATAAATTATTCAACTCAATTTAATAAATCAAAATTGATTGCAGGTATTCAATTCATTTCTAATTTTGCACACTGCTTATTACGTTTTTATTCCATTATGAAGCTCAGATGACAGATCAAACAAATATTTTACTAAAATTGACATATAGAGGCGCAAGTATCAAAAGCATTGAGCTAAAGCGCCACTTTATTTATACGTGAGTGGATTTGAAATTAAACAAAAATTTTACCGACCGTCAATCATATTGACGTTGAGCCGTTAGATGGCAGCATTGCTGTTTTGTGTATATAATTTTAATAATTAATTAATTTGCAAAAACAATAGCAATAATAAATTTTTTAGTTGTGGATGCCGGTAGAGCAAGCAATTATCTATAAAATGATATATAATTTATGTGGATTAGTTGTGAGGTTTTTTCTAAAAAGGGAGAGTAACATCTTAACCTTAGCGTATTAATATATATGATGATGATGATGATGATGATATGATGATGATGATGATGATGATGATGATGATGATATATATATATATATATATATATATATATATATATATATATATATATATATATATAATATATATAGCGCATTACAAAGTTATGCCATTTAGAATTATCGCTCGAACTTTCCTATAAATTTTAAATAAACTTCTTTTTCTTTTTTGGAATTTCTTTTTATTAGACTTTTCCTGTGATACACCATACGTTCTCTCACCTAAATTTCTCGAGTTAATTTGAATTCGTTAATGAGATATGTGCGGGTTAAAATGTTTTATTACTACGCCAAAGTCCCTAAGTTAAGCGATTTCAGAGAAAAACGGGAAAGATGCTTTGCGGAGAATTAATATTTGTAAATAGTTTAATAGAAATATTATGTTACCTTAAATGTTAGTGAGAATTAGTGAGATGTGTTACTCTATTCTATAGATTATGGATTAAAAGTGCTTAATATTTTTACCGATGCACAAAAATAATTTTCCTAATTTTCTTGCTGAACTAAGTTCAATTACATTGGATCCAATCCGATATGAATTTTTTTTTCTCAAACTCCATAAAAATATTCGGTAGCATATTAATAATCACCAATGTTTATATATAAACTTAAAAACTAGGAATGAATTTAAAGTTTACGATTTTTCATTAATTTTTTTTATTTTTACGATATATTATTTTAAATGTTTTCCCAGAGAGTGAAAATTAGTTTAATATAATGCGTCGCTTAAAGTCACTTAATATTTAATAGCGCTTTTAAAATAGTAATATTTAAAGGCATTTAAATTAATAATATATAGGCATACAACTAAAAGGAACGTTACCCTAAGAACTTAGAATACCGTTACCCTCAATAATTTTCCTGAATTAAATACTGAATATTTAATAGAAATGGACAATATATATGGAACTGGAAACCTTCTATGCCAAAAGAGTGAACTTAAGGGACCTTCCCGATAGATCGATAAATTTAAAGAGATCACTTCCAGCTAACCTAATTTGTTAAAACTGTTCGTAAAACGGTGTTCATTTTTTTTTACTCTGTGTAAAAAAACTTAATTGTTGTAATAACATTATTCTTTAATACCATAGCTTGTGTATCTTATTATGAATTTTACACTGTTGATATAAATATCAAATATAAATATCAAGTTTTGAATAATTATATATTGTTAGTATTATGCTGGAAGTTAAAAGCGAAGATTAAAATTATGAAACAACTTGCACAACCACAATTTTATTTAATTTTAACGTAAATTGTATTTAATATTAATTATAATAAATTATTAAATTATAAAAAAATAGGTGCACTAATAAATCAGGTTTAATCAAATTTTATAGCAGAGAGAAAATTTACAATTTTTAACATTCATTTTTCTTTTTCTTTAGACGTCATATTTTTTTATATCGTTGGAAAATCACTGTGAATAAAGGAAATTAAAAATTACGGTATTCTATTAGCTTTATTGAGCGTTTGCATTGTTTAGAAAGACTGCTCGACTATTATGAAAGTATTATATCTTGCCGACAGGATGTAATCTGTTTTAATTTTTATTCAGTGGCCTTTCTTTCCTTTTCAGTTGGTATTCATTTTTTTTCAGTTGCTTTTCATTCGTTTTCAGTTTCTGATCATTTCTTTTCAGTTGCTCTCCATTCTTATTAGGCTGCTGTTCAGTATCTATAAGGTTTTAGTCAAATAAGTTATAATTTAAATATTTGCGTAGAACTATTTGTTTTCTAGTATTAGAAAGTCCTCTTAAGTTTTGGGTGGGTCGAGCCTGATATGAGAACGTAAAAAAATATTCTGCTCTCAATTTTTAGAAATTTTAGCAAATTTCTATCTAATAGGATTTTATCGTACTGGTAATTGTATTCAGTAGATAATATAACTTATTCTTACCCGTAATAGGGTAGTAAGCTAGTGTCGAACGCTCGTCGGAGTCGCCGTAGCGAGTGCGCCTGCTCCTTCGGAAAACTGGTTAGTCGGTCTGCTAGGCACGTTTCCTCTATATAAAAAGATAGAGGTGAATATATTTTGTTTAATATGTAAAGTACCAATACGAATTGATTGACAAGAAAGTTGAAAGATTCTGTGAAATAACACAGTTCACGAAAATCCATATATTTAATACGACCATAAAACAAAATGTCTGAAAATTATATATTTTCAGTAATAATGGCTTCAGGAATAGTCTTCGCCATAAAATAGAATGATATAAACCATTGAATTATGGTCTATCTGTATGCCTCTTATTTTCTCTTTGTCTATGTATTCGTTTGATTATATATCACGAAAAAACCGGTATGCATATTTTAACAAATTTTTCACATAATAATTTTGTGACTAAAAAAATGCTTTAAATTCTGTCTTATTTTGAAACTAAAAGAAATAATAAATAATAGAGACGGCGATTGTTTAATAAATCATTGCTTATAAAAAATATTATTGAAATATGAAATCGAATTTAAAGTAAGACATATTAGAAATAATTTTGTTATAGAAAGAAAACTGATTAAAATTATTTCATATTTTTTTCAATAAATTGCCGAATACTTATACATGTAGTAATTATAATAGTTCAATTTTAATTCAGATTATTACAGAATAGTAGTTCTAAATCTTATCCAATAGATGTCACTCCTATTATTTATGTTGATTTGGTAAAATGTCACGAGTGAAATATAAACCCTAGCCGAGTCCACCAGAATAGGCGATACACAATTGTTTATTACTGAATGGATATGCACGATTGAAACGTTTGTTAGTTAGTGTTTATGCTTTAATAAATTATCAAGTGGTAAATTGCAAATCCAAACAAAGTTTTAACGCTGTATTGATTTGACTTATAAAGCAACTGGCCGATATTGCAGAAAATATTGCGATGCGATTTGATTTTCACATTCTTTAAATTACAATAATTAAAAAGTTGAATGACTTGTTTGAGATAACGACAATACGTTACTTTATATATTTAGATAATTTTTGCGGCACCTTTTTTTTATTCCCGAACTAAGAGCGTTTTTTCCTCTTTTTTTTACAATTGTCCTAATGTGGTACGTTCGTAAAATTTCCGGACACTTTTATTTTTGAAACCACAACTAACACTTATGGAAATAAATCTTACGTAAATAAAACTATCTGGGTAGCAGTAATAATGTTTATTTAGAATAATTTATACATTTCATGTAATAAATGTTACACTAAGAGGACATTTAAAAAATTGACTCCAAAAAAAAGTACTTTAAAGTAAAAAAATAACTAACTAAAAAATAGGTACCCATTATTTATTAATAAACAAGTTACTAATTTACTACAATCTGTCAACAAACTTAAACAAATTTATAATTTGCCAGTACTGTCAACTTACTTAAACAAATTTATAATTTGCCACTACTGTCAACCAACTTAAACAAATTTATAATTTGCCAGTACTGTCAATCAACTTAAACAAATTTATAATTTGCCAATACTGTCAACCAACTTAAACAAATTTCTAATTTAATTTCATTTATTCTTTAAATTTAACACTTAACTTTTAATGTTCTCACATACTAAACAAATTCATAAAGGGCATATTTACTATGTAAAATTTTACATTTTTTTAAGTTGGTCGGAGGTGCTGGCACCGACTTCAAAAATAAGTAACTTAGTTATTTATTACGAATAAATATTTACCTATTTCTCTTTGATTATTTTATAGTACCTTTTTTTTGAAGTCGGTTTTGTTAAAGATATTTTATTTTGTAAGTTTTGCTGATTAATTATCGCACTAATACTAACATTTAGTTATTTACTCTCGTAGTATATTGTGTAATCATTAAATGTCACGGCCAAAATCTAGTATATAGGTAATTTCCTCTTTGTCTAAAGTTCATTATCAACCAGACATAGAAATAAAGCGGTAGTAGTAGCCGTCAGTAGTTAGCCATTAGCCGTTAAGGAGTTTCGTTCTCCATATCTGAAATACATTATCAGATTTTGCTAAATATATATGCCACTGGTTAGTTGTCACTTTCTAACAACTAACCAGTGGCATATACATGTATGTGTATATATATATATATATATATATATATATATATATATATAAATACATATATATTGAATCACGATTTACTACCATCCGATAAAGAGTTTCACTGTTCATCTCTGGAACTCATCATCAGACAAATATCTTTAATAACGGTTGATTCACTAACATTAGTTAAGGAGTTGCTTTGTTCTTTTTCATAACTAATCGTCAAATGATTTGGAAAGTAGTGCAGTTATTTTGCAAAATAACAACTACGAGTAGCAAATGTCTTGAATCATAATAGATTTATTGCCATTCGTTAAGGAATTCGATCGATCATTTTCGGACATCTTTATCAGATAATTATCATATTTATATGGGACCACTCGTATTGCACCGTCTTTTATATAAAAAAGAATCATTAAAATAGGTTCATCGGGTAAAAAATTATCACTGAACATACATAAAAAAGATTCCGACGAATTGAAAACTTCCTCCTTTTATGAAGTCGGTTAAAATCTGCGAACACTTTATTTGAATCAAAGATTTCTTAAATTTTACGTTCGATTGCAAAAATATGTACATCTTTTATTTATTTCCAATTCACTTATTGATTCAATTATTTATTCAATAATTCAATATCATTTATTTATTGTAAAATTAAATTTATGAAGAATTTTTCTTCAGATATATCTAATGCCCGGTATATAAGCAATTTCGTTAAAATCATTTCAGTATTGTGAAATATGGGATTAGACGATTCAAAGAAATACAGTCAAATGTCGTTGAGGTAATAATGTAGTTTATGGGTCTTCACCAAAGAACATAATGAAATGCTGTATAAAAGTTTGTTACATATAACCAACGTGTATTTTCTTAGGTCTTTAAAAATGAGCATAATGAAACTCTGTACAATAGTTTATGTTACATATATTAACATTTGTTTTCTTAAAATTTAATTATGTTTTATTTATGGTGAACTCAGTACACAATTTATTTTATTATAGGTAAAATGTTCAAGTGTTTTCAGTTTTCGAAACATTTATCGAGTGTTTTTAATTTTTCAAACCTGTTATTCGAAAAAATAATATCGAATAGAGGATTTTGGAAAAAAATGTAGCCCAGGATTTTGGTAAAATACAAATTCGGATAATATATTTAGGGTAGCTTATTCGAAGAAGTAACATTTATGACTTCTTTATGTTCGTTGGACCCTTCGTAACAGTCTCAGAATTCCGACAGTTTTGATTTTTGAACATAATAATTAAAAATATACGCTTTTTACCTAAGCCATCTAATGTAATGTTACTGGATGGATCTTTTGAAAGAAAATTAAGTTTCAATTATCATTTTCCCTTTTTAAGCCCTGTTGCTTAACATTAAGCTTCAAAATGATGTGTGACTTTTTCAATCCCCTCCCTCTTATTTTTTTCGACTAAGAAATTGAAAAATGTTAAACAGAAATAAGGGATATAGACAACCAAGAGGTTTTTAAATGTCTTATTTTTTCTACTGGCCTTTCCTCTTACTTTACCGAAACTTTTGTTTTAGAGGTGCTTTTGAAACAAGTCTATAAATTTTTGCAACATTTATAAATATTTTAGATTAGTTATATAATTTGCATTATTTTAATCGAAGATTTAATAATATTTAAGTGCTAAATTACCTAATTTACATGTTGTCTAAAATACATTTCATCGATTTTTCTTAGACGAATAATTATAGTGGGGACAAAATTCGTTATTTATTCAATTTCCTTTTTGTTTTCATAAGCAGCTTTTGTTACATTATCAAAACTTGCATTTGAATGGTACTTTCTGAAAAATCTTATCCAATCTGGATGAAATTTTTAAACATTTTATATTGCTACCGGAAAAAATCGTTTGAAACAAGTTTCTTAAATTATTTAAAAATAATCGATAGATTTATGAGAGATATTGGCATCATTTAATAATAATTTTTCAAAATTACTTGCGTTGATAATTATAACAACTTGTTATAAGTCTACTTTGCAATAATTGCTTCCCCGTTTAAGTGGAAAAATTAATCTATGAGGAAAAATGAAAAAGAAAACGAATTTAATACTGCCACACGTAGTAACAAATGATTATAGTATTTTAAAAATCTCACCAAGGAAAGAATACTATAAAATATTTTTTCTGGATCTTTCTATGCGAGTTTGAGAATTAGAAAATTCGCCTAGTGGACAAAAGGAAGATTAATGCTAGTGAAATGTGGTCTTGTAGGAGACTGCCGCATTTACCACGGATCACCAAAATAACCAACAACTCGACCTGCTCCAAGTTAAGTCCACATTGTCACCCAATTGCTACCAGCGTGCTCTTGTGGTATATTATTTTGTGACGTAAGATTGGACTTTGTGGTAAGGCACAATTAATTGTAATTAGGAAATATTTAGATACGTATGCATATGCAAAGTGTCACTAGGAATATTAATCAGTGTTTTATTTTTTTAAACTCTGGAATTTAATATAATTTCAGTTATTAATTAATTGTTCATCTACAATTATAATATTTTTACATATGCATAAAATAGAAGCGTGCTTCTTGAAATATAGTAGATATTCCACAAAGTGATATGATTCTAAGATTTAATATGATTAGAAATTTTTGAATATTCCAACTCTACACTACAAGATAGACCAAATGTAATGGGTTGACCATGCATAACAAGTTTATTTGCATAAACGAACTGGTTGTATTTATATTTAGTTAGAAAAACCTCTTTTAAGACTCATATCGGTCTACTCTTAAAACATAATATTGTGTAAGGACATTTATACAGATTGCGGCGAATTATTAAATAATGTTTTAAAATTATGAAAATTCATATTCATGCAATATTTTTAAACAAATTTCATTTCACATTGAATTACGTACTTATAAACTTAGAATTATATATTTTATCCATACAAAAGTAAACTATGTTCTACGCTTAGAACATGAAGTTTAAATACGTGAGAAGTTTAAATACGTTTAGAGCATGAAGTTTTAATATCCTAGAACTTTAAATACGCTAAAATCTCATCTAAGTTACTTCTAGTACTGTTGAAATTGGAACGTAAATAATAGAAATATATTCAAAAATATAGGCTCGTGAGAATCTATTGCAGACTTCTGTCCCAATTATTTGGATGAATGTTTACAGAAGTATCCGAAACATCATATTTACTCATATTTAACTTGAAATATGTGCCGTGATGAGATAAGAATGTATGACGGCGGCAACAACTATTAATTTTGATACATCAATGAGTGTTGAAGAAAGTGACGGTTACAGGGAATGTGGTTGTTTTCATCTTTAATGGACCTGTACCACTGATCATTTTTATAAATTGTCTCAGCTCACTGCCAATTTGTATAATTTTGATTTCCTTTCATCCACTTTATAATTATCTTTTTTAATCCCGAAATCTTGTAATAAGCATCAATGAAAAATATATGATCAGGAGAGGTAAAATCGGAATTTAAATCTCACTGTGATGATTTTTTTATTTTAATGTAAT
This sequence comes from Druceiella hillmani, assembly GCA_039881145.1. Classification (NCBI taxonomy): domain Eukaryota; kingdom Metazoa; phylum Arthropoda; class Insecta; order Lepidoptera; family Hepialidae; genus Druceiella; species Druceiella hillmani. The sequence goes on from JAYKKI010000025.1 coordinate 27,733,040, forward strand.
CTACGTTTCGGATATCTTATGAACAAGGACTACATTCATAAGGCTCTATTAAATTAATCACATTGTCATGCAGACCCTTTTGGTTTTTTATTTTGTTCACCAAAATAAAACAAAAAATTATGTTTCCGAGAAATTACTCTGCGCATGCCAAATGGATCTCGAACTTAAAGACAATCATTAAATAATATTTTAAAGACTATCAGACGATAATTATTGAATCGTGTTCCGATAATTCGTCCATCCTAATATTTATTGCATAATTTTTTTTGCGTGTGGTAATACAATTTTAATCATTCGTTACTTGCATAGAATTTTTCATGGATATTTATTACATTTTCCAGATTTCACAAGCAAAATTTTACTGTCATTATCTATAGCATATATTTTACGAATATTTATTCTCAAGTTATGGTAACATGCAGATAAGTTGCTTATTTCAACTTATACACACACACAAATATACACATAGGAACAAGCACATTCACGCGCACGCGTACACGCACAAGTACACCGACACAGACACATACACACCCATATACACACAAACACATAGAACTAATGGAGATAGGGAAGTACATGTAAAATCGTAAAGCACAAGGGTGGCAGCTTGAGCTGCCTTGTAGCGTGCTGTATTATATATACCGCTCTGAGACTTACACTGTGCTAGAACGCAATATAAAATATGATTCTTGTGGGCTCAATCTATGTTTTAAACATATTTTGTATTTCAAATTTGGTATTTTGGTTTGTGGGTAAACAGAGAATCGGACTAAATAAAAGAGAGTTTTCATACTTTTCACAGCCTCATCTTTTCAATATTAGCTAGCTTTAAAATATCCATGAGAAGCAAAAATGTAAATAATATGGAATCCGTATTAAAATCGTTATTATTCCAATTGTCATTTCCTCAAATAATCAAATGAATTATTTAAATCCAAGACCGGAAAAACTTCGACAAACAATCTAAGTTACTCGTCGTGCAAACTTAGGCGTATGCCTTTTAGTTTGTTTATTTCATTCTCTTGTCATTATTTTTGCTTTTGACCCGACAACTAATAAAAGAAAAGTTACCATGATTTTGTGTTCCGCCTAACCTACTCATTCCAGATATTTGTTGGGACTCGAAACTTATATAATAAAATATTTTTTTTTACCTGCCAACGTTTCTAGAAAATTATGTGAGTAAAAGGTTTATAGGATGGGAAATATTTTTATGCTGCATATTTGTACTTCAAAAGAAATATCTTGAAATAAAATAAGAAATTATCACAAATAATGAATATCATTATTCTAACAGTAAGTCCTAGGAACTATTTCATGTAATTGGAATATAAACTTAAGTTAATAAAGAGATAAATAATAATACACAGATCGCGACAATGATTAGTGAATCAAATAAAATGAGCCTTATTCTCATAATTTAAACCGAATAATGTATTTTCTTAGTTCAAAGATTTAGCGAACACAAATAACAAAAACGTGTTCTGAATTTCCATTCCAATTTTGATTTTGCAGGAATAAATTTCTAATACAGTAAAATGTGTGTTCTTATTGTTTTAATGAAAAAAAAACAATTTCAAATATATATTTTCCATAGCAGCACGTATATTTAAGGTTATGATTATTTAACAAAAAAAAAACGGCTTGAATTATTAGCTGTGTAATTAAGTGGTCACCGAATTATTGTCGGTTGGTCGGTAATGACATATTCACATTAACATCAAAATCGAAACGACAGATTAATTGCCAGAATGAGATTTAATACGCACGTGTAAACTTTTTGATGGTTTCCATATGCATAATTTTATCGAAAGTGACATTTTGAATCTATTTTGGAACATTGAAAACAGAATTTGAATATGCATCAGAGAACGAAATAGATAATAATATACCAGAATACCTATAAAAAATAAAGACGAAGTGAATTCCGACGGAGAAAAACTTGAACAGGTTAGTAGAAATTCATTCCATGCATTAAATGCACCTAAATACCTAACCATGATAACTAAGGCATTTCAAATATGTTATGATTATTAAACAAATATGCCTAATACATATCTTGTGTGATATTGGCCTTTTTTTTAAAGGAGAAATGGAAAAAATTTTGTTATTTCCACGCAAAGTGAAATATGTTAATATCCATCGATTTGTTTAACATGGTTATTTTGAATATGTATTTCTTTTCATTTTTCTTTGAATTTTTCGTGTTTAAAAAAAAACACATTTCCACGTTTTTCCGTTGTCTTAACGACGAGGTTAATTCATACAAATTTATTGACGGAAGAGAATTAGTCGCAAAGTTTTATTTATGTAGATGATTTTGGAAAAACGAAAAAATCGGTTAGTTTTTTAATTTCTTTTGCCAGATTTTAATTTAAAATGTAAATAGAAATTTAAATTTATTTGAGTATTCCCGTAGCATAGCCAAAATTAAATAATATTTTAGTATACAATATTACCAAAAAGATTCAGGAACAAATTTTGTAAACCATGATGCATTCAAAAAATGAACTTAGAATTCAAAATGAATTATATTCTATTCTAGTGCTATTATGACGAGTATTTATTCGTATTCAGTTATTTTCTTCTTTATAATTAATTATTTTTGTTGTTAAATATGTATATGAAGATAAATTAATTTATTGTAACAAAAATACATTAGTGTTTAAATTATCTACTAAAAAAGTAACAAACGAAGATAATAAGTGATAGTAGATATCAGAGTATTAGGTTTGAATTGTGTATAGGTCAATGAAGACCATAATCTGAGTATAAAATAATCACGGGCATGACTGTAATATGTGAAGAGATCTTATATATTTATATAACATCTGTTGTTCGGTCAGCGCATTTTTGCAAAACAATTCATAAACGGTAAAAAATTATTTTAAGAGCTTTCAACTTGAAACAAAACCTCCTTCAATTGCTCTCATCTAGGGCATATCCTGCTAACATGAAATGATTACCTAAATTTAGATAATTAAAGTAATTACGAATATTGTTGAATATTTTGCAGTTGCTAGCTCACGTCCCAGTAACTGTAAAATATTTTCAAATATTTTCAAATTATTACGTATTCATTAACACTAATTCGATCATTCAATTAATTGTAAATCCAAGTACGGAACTCGTAAGGAACTGTCTGTACATCTTTGAAAAGCTTAATGTTGTAACCGAAAGTTCTACGCAGCTCAGGAGTACAGCTTATAAGCTCACCTCCGTTAAGATAAGATAACGTTTAAGAGTATCTTTTAACGTTAAAGGGCATCTTTTTCTTTGTTAGAATAACGGTTAAATCGAAATGATAATATCAATAGATGTTGGAGCTTAATGTTTCAGACGCTGTGGAATTGAATTCCAATACTTGCTTTTTACAGTCGACAGCCATAAAAAAAATTGTTCATAACGTGAATTTTGATAAGAATATTATTAAGAGATTTTTTTAAAGCTAAAATAAATGGTGGGGTAAGATAATGAAGAATCCAAAGAAGAAAGGTTAGTTTACAATTTAGTAAAATAATTAAAGACAGAAGGTAAGCATACGTAAACAAGAAGCGGTTAGTGGTAAAAAAGTATTGATTAAAAGTATTCAGAAGGCCTCATAAAAGACTCCTGCACGTATAGAGTTCGGAACTTTCCTATAGTAGAGAAACCAAATCGACTTTATAGATGAGCAACCAAAGTAATACTATTTACCACTTTGCTATACGACATACAAACAATTTATTTACGCTTGTACAAACAGAAAGATCGAGAGCAAAACAAGTAATAATTGTATCTACTCCCCGCTATTGTCACTTCATCTTTCATCTGCTGACGTGGTACCTATATAAATTGTTATCAATGTCATCTCTAGTAAACACGCCATACGTCGGTGAGACGGTCGTACTCTTTTGATTGCATTAGATACAGAATTTAATAGAATCAAAAATGTATATCAATTAATGAAAGAAGAGAGGTAAACCAAGGCAGGATAAGCAACATTATATCGTCGTTGCATTCTCATTAGTCACTCACTGCTAACACTGTGATTAACTGCTACAGTTAAAAAAATAGGTAATTAGAAATTTGACTGAAGTAGTTAAAAATAGGTAGGAAAAGCAGGAATCATTGATATGAACTTCCTTCCTACAACTTTTTACATAGGTTTCTAAAACACAATTTTTTTAAATAATATTTGGTTAAGTTGTTCCGGAAAAGTTGTAGTTTTTTATAATTTATTAGGATATCTTTAGTCATATGCTGCCTAAATTAGAAAAAACATATTTTTGGGGTTCTTATTGTAACCCCTTTCGAGAGATACCCCACACTAATTACTGAATTTTTCGAGTAGTTTTACTGATGAGACATGTGCGGGTTAAAAGGTTTTATTATTATGCCAAATTATATAATATCAAGTGTATACTTTAAGCGACTTTTGACAAAAATTAGTATAATAGACAGATGAAGAAAATTCATCTGAGTAATCTTACAAAGGATTAATTTCTCATTTTGAAGCATAGAAAGGTGTAAATAAGAATTCTGAAATAATTGCATTTTTATTTCCCTTAAGACTCCAAAAAGATGGGACCTTTTTGGAGTCTTAAACTTGTGAAATATTATTTATATTTGGATCTATGGATAACTTACGTACGAACGTTAGTAAAAAATCATGTAGTTTTGACATGATGGAGATACTGGTAGAAGATAGTTGGATGAGCACCCAACTAGACAAACTGTTCTAGCTACTGCGTAACATTTATGGTGGTTGATCAATTTCGAAAAACACAAATTCTATACTGTTCCATCATTCCTATATTTAATAGCCCCCAGTTACTTATGTAAAAAAAGAGTATATGCCAATAACCGTAAGTAATTGACCAACTTAAGGGTAATATTTGTGCGAAAATATGAAATTTTGCGTTTAGTGATGAAAAGCTTTGAAAATCCCGTTTCTGATTAAAGATATATACATCACATAAAGCGGAATAGTTTGCTTATTTGATTGTTCGCACTTATCTCTGGAACCACACATGGATACGATTTTAAGAACTCTTATGACGATTAAAGGCGCGAACACTTACAGGCCATATATCATGACGCTACGATTGACAGGGGCAGAGTAATAATAAAAAGTATAAAAGAAGTTGGGTAACACTGTCTAAGCGGTGCAAAGTAGCGAGACCAGCTTATTAATTGACAGATTATTCCGAGTATTCCCCCAGATATAGCTCCGGACACGAGGATTGAATTGATTTAAAAGAAGAATATCTTTCTCACAACTAACTACATATACGAGTAGCTTTATCTATTTCAGACGGTAGTAAAAACCAGTTTACGACTCTACCCCCAGGAAATAAAACAAAGAACGTAATACATTTCGAAACATGAGAAACTAATTTTGTACTGAAGTCCAAAATACCTGATATAAAAGTAATGGGATCAATAATCAAGATAATACTATGTGGTTAAAGTTATGGAATACAGTTATCGAGAGATATTTATGGGACATTTTTTTCGCACCTAGATGTAAACATTACCGTGGAATTAGTTTTATTAAAAAAAGAAACAAAATACTTGATAAAAAATATTTGGAAAACTTATTTTACTTATACATTTTTAATCCTATTTGGACCTCTTTTTCCTTATATCGACATATATACACACATATTTGTACTTACGTAAAATTTGTGAAATTAGTTTTAATTACATAATGTATTGAAGGCTGACTTTTTGAGGTTCGGTGTTGGAATAAGGAGAATCTTTATAATTGTGTTATGTCTGTCCATCCGTATATCCCAACTCGACGGTTTTAGAGCTATATGCATGAAATTTTGCAACTATATGTATCATATGAAGATTTCAACTAATATGTACCTAATCATCAATGCAAAATGGAGGAGATTTTTTTCCGCATTCTACCGAAGAGAATAACACCAGATAGGTATTTTAAAATTAAAGTTATTAGTTTTAAGGTACGAATTCACCTTAGAACAAAAAAAGCGAGAGTTTTATAAGATCATTCACGTAATATAATCTCAGTTATTTTTCTAGAAGATGTGCAGAGAAGTAACTTAATTTGGCCTAGTAACTGGCATTTATCATAAATTCATACACAAAAATACTTGAATATTTTTAAATGCATTTCATATATCAAGTGTCATGTGGAAAAATAATACAGCGATTTATGGTGACTTAGAAACTTTTATTTCTTACACTCTACGTAAAAGATATTTATATAGACACTGCTATAAAGGTCCACATAAAGCTTGTTTTGCTCTTTATCTTCAAAACCGTTAAGTGAAAATTATGAGAAAAGTGACATTAATAGATATCTATTCAAAATTTACCGATAAACTACAGCGGTAATTAAAAATAAATAAATAAATAAATATATATATATATACATAAAAATATGTATATATATATATATATATGTATGTATGTATGTATATATATATATATATATATATATATATATGTATGTATGTATGTATATATATATATATATATATATATATCCATTAATACGAGTTAATATGTTCCAGAAAATAAATAAATTTACAAAAATATATTTAATAGTATTGATAATTTCGATACTATTGAAATTACATTTTGTTTTCATAAATATATGTCAGCTGTAAATAACAACAAAATCAGTTTATCAAATCCGGCCAAGTTGTTTCGGAACCTGCACGAAGTTGGCTTCCATAGTTGTTTATATCTCCTAATATTATTATTGAAAGTATACAAAATGTTACAGGAAAGTTCTAATCAAAAATAATTTTTAAAATTGTTTGAACCCGTGACTGAAAAATTTAAGAGGGATATGGATTTTAACCTTCATATTTCAAAAACGGGTCTAAAAAGAGCTTGTGGTAAATAGAACTCCAGTTTTATTTTAAAATAACTACTCTGTGATGCTTTTCTCGACGCGAAATATCTACTGCCACTTTTAGGGGCATGGGGGAAGTGAACTACAAATCTTTTTATACTTTGTTTTTTAATATAACCATGGAGATTTCAATATGAAGTACCTACTTGCCAATTGGATTGGATTGTACTGTGAGGCTGTGACCGAAAGGACATAATACTATGAAATTTGTGTTTTGACATTTGGCTACGGAAACTTAAAAAGGAAAAGGAAATTTTTGGGGTAAATTAAATACTTGAACTTTTATAAAGGGCTAGTTATAAGGGTCTGAAAATATTAAGGTAGTATATATTCAGGAACATACTGAAAAATATGTTTCCATCTCCTTATATCCGAAACTACTCCACAAAAAATTATAAAAGGGGGTTTTCAAGAGTTTATGCGCAGCTTGTATGGGTCTAGATGGCATAATTTTTTAAATGTGCACTAGTTGTTTAGGTATCTGAAAGATATAGAAGGCCACTTATTGACATGGTGGAAAATTAATATTTAAAAACAGAATGATGTATAGCCTTAAATGTTAAAGTGAACCGAAACGTGTACGGAAAACTTATAGTGTGAGTTTTACTCTAAACAGGTTTTTTATACGTATCTCTCGAATCTATAAATTGTGGAATAGAACATTTTAAGAATTTTTCGTGTCCGCAAAAGAAAAAATTATTTGCAATTTTCTTCCTGAAAAAAATCAAATTACTTATGGTCTTGTCAAGAATGAATATATTTTCTGAAAGCGCATGAAAATAAATAGCATCAAAAATACTTTTCAGAATAGAAGTCACGCTATGGGTGTGACGTATATGAAAGTTGTGTGACCTGTAGCATTTTAAATACGATAAATGTTTATTCATGTCCTCCAAAACAAGGAACAAAACTTATAATTTACTATATTTTTCAAATAATTTTTGATGTTTTTTATATATTATTGAACTTTATTTTCCTAGAGTCTGAAACCTTGTTTTACAAAGTACACTACCTAATACATTACAATATTTAGTAACACCTTCTAAATAATCCTTCGTAAATATTCCTAAACTAATAAATAGGAAACAGCAACTAAGATAATCTTTACCCTAATAACTTAGAAAGCTGTAATCCTCAATAATTTTCCTGAACAAAAATTAAAATATAACAGAAACGAACGATATAAAAAGAACAGGAAATCTTTCATGAAAGAAAAGTGAACTTGAGGAAACATCCTGATAGAACAATTAATTTAAGGAGATTACGTTTGTCCGACGTAATATGTTAATTTTTCGTAATGTTGCTAATAAATTGCTCTGATTACAGCATTCTAATAGCTTGTGAAGGTTAAAATCAACTTAAAAATTTTAGTTTTCTATTTTCCACCTTCAATGTATCGTCTTCAGTAATATTAAATTGTTAGCATTGTATCGGACACTATAAACCAAGGAAATTTGTTTTCTGCGTCTTGCAAAATTACAATACACACATAAATTCACATGACTTGAACTCGAACCAAAACTGTCGCTTAATAATAATGATTTTAATAATTTATTAGCCCATAAAGCCAAGCCTGAGGAAGCTGTACAGCAGAAAAAAAACTAACAAGAAATCCATTTTTTAACGCTACTCTTTGAGAAAAAGTCGTAATAAGTTGGAAAAGGTGTGTTAAGCATTTCCAAAAGTTATAAAGGTTCGTTCATCTACTACGAAATTATTATGTCTTGCCGACAGGATGTAATACATTGTTTTGACAGGAAACCTTCTGAATTTCATTGCTTCGGCGTGAACGACGTTTTCAGGTTCATTCATATTATTTTCTTGTACTGATTGTAGAGTTTTTATATTAAGAAAATCATTAAGGTTACAACACCCTGTTTTGATGTGTCTGTATCGAAAAGATAAACATGTTTGTATGAGAATATCATTCATATCTATTTAATTTTAATCAGATAATTTACCATTTTAATATTTACGTAGACCCGCCAAATATTTTGTGTTTTTGGAAATTCTCGTAAGTGTCACTCTAGTTAAACGGAATATTGGGAATATTCCGTTTGTAATGTTTAGAAATTTTATCAACTGTCTATCCAACAACGTTCTGACCTACATGTAATTGTAATCAGTGAATGATGTAATCTATATACACCCGTATCGGTATAATATAACTTATTATTTTAAGCTGGCGTTCAACCATTGTCGGAATCACGGGAGCGGCATCGCCTCCACCCTTGGAACCTCCTTGGGGGCAGGTCACTTGGGCATGTTTCCTCTATGGAATAAGTTGCAGATAAACAATAAATGAATTTCCAGATTCGGATGCCCCGCAAAGATAACCAGCTGTCAAAGATGCCAGTTTGAGAGTCAATTTTTCACCAGTGTCACGAACTATTCAGGTATCTTTAGTGCAACAAAATCGTCGCGCGTTAGTACCATTTGTTGAAAGCTGAACTAATATTATGTTAGAGAAATCATTCGTCGTGGAAGCACGAACTATCGACCGTACTCCTCGGCTTACGAGTCATCATACGCAGTCAACAAATTACCATATGATTTCAGTCCTGGACTACTGTTCGAATGCATGACTGTAGTTGTTACCAGTAAGTGGTCTTAGATTACAACTACCTACAACATCGCAGTTGGGGTATCGGCCTATATTCATTCATTAATAATTCCCGATTTGTGCACGTGTATTTAAACGCAACGATACTGTCAGGAGGCCTCTTATAACTACCATATGATGGCCACTACGGAGTTGTCAAACGAGGTGATGAAATATTTACACTGTAACTATCAGACATACAAGCAGCAGTCTCAACCGACCACCTGAAATCCGCCTGCACACTCAGCGCGGACAACGAATAGCTATCAGCGAACTTAATACAAATTCAATTAATCTTTGATTGTGACGACTTAATGCACACATTACCTGCTTTCCCCAACGTGCAAGATAACGCGCTACGGGCGTACAATTCAACTACCGGTACGTTTTGCTTGACGCTTCTCCTCAAGGGTAGCTACACTCAACTCACCTAACGAGCGGCAACGGCCACAGGTCTTTCGTGCGCAGATTTCGAACTCAGTACATTCTGTAGGGCTTTCGTCTAGTGTGGCTGGCGGAGAGCTCTGCACAGTTCGTTGGTTGGCCGGCGACGAAAAGTAACAAGCACAAGCGATGGGGGCCTTTTTGTTCAATCTGTGGCGTGGGGTTTCTGTGACATGCGCTACCTTGCTCAGTGATTATTAGTCTCTGTCCCGATGCACTGTCTCAGGTTTCACATGTTGCATGTCTTTATTAATGAGTGTATAAAATAGTATGTTACGATTTGAAAATTCATTCAGTATTTGTATCAGAACTTCTGTCATCTTGCATTGTAATCTACACCTGCCTTCAAGATAAGTACTCTTTTGACATTCAAAAGAACATTTTATTAGCAAGTGTAAAAATGAAACAAATTTCTTGAAAAATGTCAAAAAAATTGATAGACTTTTATGACATATTTTCAATATCATTTATCATTAAATTCAAGTTATCATTTCATTTCATTTCAACTATCCATTGAAACTATGCTCAAACACAAAAACTCATGCCGACGTCTATTTTATTAGGGACTATAAAACTAATAGAAATTACTTGAATAATACGAAATATAGGCAGCATCTTTTACAACTAATTTTAAACTATGGTTTTATTTAATTTAAATATCCAATAAAATTGTGCATAAATATTGTACATGAAGTCACATAAACCGTCATTATATTAAGAACTGGAAAAATGAAACTTATAGAACAATGTGAAAAAATATATAATTTTTGCAAAATATTGGCAGCATTATTTACTATTAAATTTAAGCTATGTTTTCATTTTACTTAAGCTACTGAATGAAATTTTACAAAAAACAATTTTACACGAACTACTTTTTCTTTAAAATTTCAAACTTGGGAGACGTAATTTTAGAAATATTGGCTTCTTTATTATGTGACATAAATACGTTAAATAAATATATAATTTATTTTATGTGACTAATTTGAATGTGCAATTTAATATGTTGAAAAAATTGATTGTTTCTGTGACTTTAATCGCTACGCGATGTTTTAATCGTGTACCGGAAGTTTCGGACCACGTCAAGGATCTAACAATTATTTTTTTATAATGGGTCAACTATTTTTCATCGAAGGTGAATAAATTGTCATTGGCGTCTTGCAAAGTTTAAGAAAGAAACGCAAACAATTTGCATAAAATTTAAGTTACCGGTTTTCTTCACACAACCTGGCATGTCAGTAAGAAAGTAGGATCATATGTCATCAGATCAAGTTTCTATCGGTAAGAATATAAGTTCACTTGTCGTTATATCAGGTTTCATGTCAGTAAGAATGTAGGATCATTTGTCGTCAGATAAAGTTTCATATCGGTAAGAATGTAAGTTAATGTATCGTCGGATCAAATTAGTTTGAAATATAATTTTTTGAAAAAAATTATTAATATTATAATAAATTAGTCAGCAGTTTACTTGTAGCTACGGGTTTTCCACGCCATTTGATATCTTTGTGTTTACTGTACTAGCTAAAGATAATTTGCTCACTTTTTTCAGCTATAAGTGCAAGCAATAACTTCTACTAACAACGAAACATTCAAACTGTAATTTATGTGGCATCATGGGAATTCAGTTATCTACCAGTCTATTTCTGGTACTTGGGTGGCTATTACTTGCGCCACTGGATACCGCCCGCCCATTCATGCCGCCCAGTACGATGGATAGGCGCGATTTAGGAAGAGGGCACGCTCATACGTCTTGCCGGAAGGAACGTTGCATCTTTTTTTTATCGGGTGGTATTTGTTTTGAGTTCGTGCTTAGCATTAAGTTTTCTTCTTATGAAGTTTATTTATTTGTGGTTAAATTAAAAGAATATATTTTTACAATATTTAAATTCTTGGTAACTATAATAACCAGTCTACGTTTTTCATATTAATGCATCAAATATCCTGTAGACAAAAATGATTTTACGAAATGTTTATTTTGCTTTACAGAAATGTGAACATTTGGTCACTGTCCACATATTTTAATTCTATAAATGTTAAGACAATATAAACATAATTTATATAAATTAAATCAACAATTGTCAGAAGGTAATAAAATGATTTAAGTTTAATCAGTTGGCATAGTAACTTCTAATGGAAAAGGCAAACTTTTCATGAAAGCTTCACTATCTACTTTGAAATCAAAGCAGCGACTCGTAAGGTTAAAGTAGATTTAATGTCGAAAAAGCGCTAAAATAAAATATTGAAGTACCAGAGATTCTAACCGAAACAATTACTTGTAACGAAGCCGTTGTAACTAAGTATCGAAAAACATAATATTCAAATAAAAAAAGCAACTTATAGTATATTCTCTAATCTAGTAATAATAACGTGCTGGTATAAAATATATGTTGAGTATGAAATTTGTGTTTCATTTGTTTCAACTATACAAAATTCATTGTTTTTAAGATGACTTTTGACCGATCTTATCATTTGTCACATTTTTTGATAAATAAGAAAAACATAAAAAAAAATTTGAATATGCAATTAAAATAAAATGAGAAAAAAATGCTATACTTTATATTAATTGCCAAACAATTCAATTCCTCTGATGTTCAATAAAAAATCAAATTTTTCATTTTACGATTGAAGTGCAAATTCTATACTTTCTGAATAAAAAATCATAGACATGGAGAAAAAATTAATTGCTTCAATGCGATGATCTGTATTAAGAATAAACATAAGATTTTTTGAAATAGCACAATCATAAGTGATTCACAAGAAAATTACCAGATAAAAGCGACATCTCGTGACTTGAAGCATAACATTAAAACTCTAGAAGTTACCGACATAGTTAACGTCATTAGGTATCATGCTGGCTACTCAGCAGCATTGGTAATGATATCCGCCCTGCAGTGGATCTCGTTACAAACTTTGTGCGGACCACAAATTGGCCAAAGCGGACACTGGAGCTTGGATATTCATCGTAGGCACTTCTCTCTGTAGCGAGGTCCATATGCAATGAAGTCCAGTGAGAAATGTACTTCACGTAGGTTTCTCTCCCTCTTTTGAAATTTTGTGCATTGAAACTTTGAGAAAATTTCATTACATTTTTTCCGATCATGGTAAATAGTGATCCAGAAAGCATTATTTCCGCATTTAAAAATTAAAATTAAGTAGTACCTGAGAACTTATTACTTGCCTGTATAAAAATAACAGTCAATCAAATATCGGATCAATTATATAATCCAGAGATCAATAATCATATAAAAACGGAAATTAAATTGTGGTCCACAACTCAATATTTGCTCGCATAAAAATAAAAATTAAATTATGGGTAACACCTTAAGTTAATACGTTAAATTAACACGTTAAGTTTCGGTAAATGGAAAAAAAATTAAGGACGTTGCTAAGCCCGTGTGGAAAAAAACGAACCTCTCGAATTTTTTTAACTCCAATATTGGTTTTAATTTTGCAAGCATGTTTTTAAAATTAAAACACGTATCCATATTAGGCTTAGAGTATATAACTTAATTCGAAATATGTGAAACGCTAAATATGAGAAATGGGATTTAAAATGTTCGACGTACTAAGTTATATGTGACAATGATCATCTATATACGTATTGTAATTATGTTGAGTTTATTAATTTTAATAACAAAACTTTAATAGCAACATATATACATACCATAATTTTTTAAATTCCGAATGATTGTTTAGTGGTTACTGTTATACAATGTTTGCTCTTTGAAAATATTTTCATCATCAGTAAAGTTTTAAGGTACGTATTGATGAAACACATTGTGAAATAATCACTCCATTGTTTTATCTAAAAATACATATATATATATATATATATATATATATATATATATATATACATATATATATGTATATATATATATATATATATATATATGTATATATATATATATATATATATATATATATAAATATGTATAAATATGAACAAATTTTATTTATTCATTTATACATTTTTAATGGTATATAATATTCTATGAAACCATTTAAAAAATTTTATTTTTAGTAGGAACATATATTTCCTACCATATTTCTCTTAAGCGCATATTAAAAAAATGTTTATGACTTAATTACAAATTAACGATTTTCTGATTCTGCCTGTGTAAAAATAACAATCAATCAAATATCAGATCAATTTTATATTCCAGGAATCAATAATCATATAAAAACAAAAATTAACCACAGTCCACAACTCAACATTTGCTCGCGTAAAAATGAAAACTAAATTATGTTTAACACCTTAGGTTAATAAGTTAAATTCGGCAAATAGTTAAGGACATTGCCATTTTAAGCCGGCGCCTCAATCCTCATCTTCTCTCGCCGAATTTACACTGCGAGGGTTTCGTAAATATTTAGGCATTTATACATTTTGAATGGTATACAATGTTCTACCAAACCATTAAACAATTTTATTTTTAATAGAAAATATATTTCCTCCCATATTTCTCTTAAGTGCTTATTAAAAAAAATGTTTGTGACATAATTACAAATTAACGATTTTTGGATTCTTTTCTTTACTTGTGCTTTGAGGATTTTGCTTCTTGCCGAATTTCATGTCAACGGAATTTTAGGTTTTGATTTATTTGAGAGTACCAAAATATACAGCATAAATGGCCGGAATGAAAACATATTGCTTACTTTTTACAGGCGCGTACTTAAAAATATTTTTTATGTAATGTAACTACAAATTTATGTAATGTAACGACTTTCGAAATTACCCTGTAGGTTTTGATTTATTTACTAGTGTCAAAGTTTGAAACATAAATGGCTATAATGAAGATATTGTCGACTTTGTCTTTCATAGGTGCACATTATTTTTTTTTTGTGATATAACTAAAACCTAACGATTTTCGGTAATTTTTCTTTACTTGTACTGTGAAACCTTGCTTCTTGTCAAATTTAATTTTTCTAACTCAACAGGAAGTAGCTTTTGTAAGTGTTAATTTATTTGAGAGTTTAAAAAGTGCGGAATAAATAGTATTTTTAGGTTTTTTTGCTACGTTGCTAAATCAACACAATAAAACAACTTAAGCTTACTTTTTACAACTCCGAGGGACCGTAGAGCTGAGTATTTGATATTAATTTCAACTTTATTACTCTTCTCAAAAAAAGGGTATTGACAGACAGACATACGGACAACAAAATGATCCTATAAAGGTTCGTTTTTCCTTTTGAGGTATGAACCCTTGAAATAGATCAAAAGCTCAAATTATTTACACACCTTAGTTGATATATTGACTACTCAAGCAAATTGGCTCATGCACAGTTATGCACTATTTGCACGAATCAATTTGATCCAATTTCATAATCCTTGTAGGTCAGTTTAAAATTAAGCTAAATTGTGAAATTTTCATCGTTGTATGCAGATTCGTCATATTAAATGTGATGATGATATGAAACTGTTCTTTATGCTCCTATCCTTATATTAGAAATTATTTTTGCTAGCTGTTTATGAAACTTATAGCGCATTCTTTTATTAATATATTTTTATTAATATATATCTTTTATTTATTAAAAAATTACACTTCTTTATGACACGAGGACTTAACACTTTACGAACTTTTGACAATCTCATTTCATGATTACAGTAACGTTCAACGTGCTTGATCTATGCGCAGACGTGTACAATATTAGTCCGTCCTCCACGTTCGCTGGAAGCAGAGGCGTAGCGCGTACTTACATGCTGCAGCTGGATATAATGGATAATGGATATATTTATATATATATATATATATATATATATATATATATGTATATGTGTGTGTGTGTATATGTATAACATCGTCATTACTTCGCTTAAAACAAAAGTATTTCAAAAGACTACAAATATTTTAAGTCATTAAAATGAACCTTTTAGTTGGGAATTGAAAGTGAAACATCTAAGGGAAACCATATCAACCCCAAAGGGTATTCCTTTGGTCTTGATATATATATATATATATATATATATATATATATATATATATATATATATATATATATTGTTAGTTGTTTACACACATATTGCTAATGAAATGCTATTTGATATGTTTTAATACGTACCCAATTTGTTAACTTCATAAACTTGGTAATTAGTTTGTTAATCTATGCATATAATAATAATACCTATACCATTTGATATCTAAGTGATAGAACGCGTTTCATTTGTGAGTTTGTTTGTGTACGTTATTTGTGCACGGATTACATAAATGCTACTAATATAATTTCTGTGGAGTTTTCATAAATATGTAGAAGTAAACTGAAAAAGGGAACATTTAGTTTTTATTTCATCGAAGTGGGTTTATTCAATCAGAAGTTATGAGAAATTTATATTTGAAAATATTTCATTGCGTCAGTAAAACAACAAGAATGAAATACCGGCTACTCGACCCGTGGTAATTTAAGTATACTTACGTACATTAAAAGATGGCGCTACCTATGTTTGAAATCGTGTAATGAAGTTTTCCTATCGAATATATATTGTCTAAATGTGCGCGGCTAAAAATGAAATGTAGAGTAGTGTGAGAGCAAGTCTTGCTTACTTTTATCGATTTAAGAAATTCTTGCTTCAGAAATTTGGTTGTCACATACTTTATTGCCTCTATTTATATATAACATATCTCGCATTTAACGTATTGCACGTTATTTCAAACAACTGATTTAGAGAAACTTAAGAAATAGTCAAGCAAAAAAATATTGTCCGATTTTCTCAAAGACAAACGGATAAAACCGTTTGTCCGTTTTTCTTTGAGCTATTTATTTATTCACGCCTCACACAAGAGAAGCCAAATAAGAATTAATGTTTTGACTGGTGGTTTCTGTTAGGTTTGAGTAACATAAACTTTATAGAAAACTAAGAAAATACAGGATAATTTGACATTTCAATAAAAAGCCCATTTACAAAAAAAAGTTTATTTTTATAATTATTATAATAAATGATGTTTCCTCCGTTAATCTTACATTTAACTTCATAATATTTCTATAGATTTACATGAATACATTTGCGAGCATAACTAATTCAAGAATATATACAACGAATTGGTTTTTAGGTAAACGAATCGATTGACATTTCTGAAATTGAATAATGGATCGAGTCTGCCCTATGTAATTAAATAACTTGAATAAGAGAATAACAAAAAAAATGATTTCCCTTTGTTTTGCGAACCACGTTCAATACGCTCTATCCTGTAATCAAACTAATTTATTTTTTGTGCCAAGCGGGCGTTGTAATTTCACATCCGGCTGTATTCGGCTGGGCGGATACTGCCTAATGACTTCATCAGAGGCCAGGAAAAAGTCTAATCATCGACTTTCTTCTCTAGTCTGGAGAACGATTTCCTTATACGTATAACGTTATTATACAGTAACGTGGTGCTATGTGATACACGATGATGATATTTGACTAATATAAAACGACAGAAACAAAAATTTCCTTTTTTCTCTCAATGAAAGGATATGGTAAGTTAAGAACTTTAAAAGCACTCACACTAGAGCACATAAATCAAAACTATGATTAATGAATGTATTTTGCATAAAACAATCCATACTAAAAAAAATTCATCTGGCGGGATTGCTAAAAGAGAAGACGATGGTTCTATACATATTTAGGCACTAGAGAATATTTGCATAGTATTTCCTTTAAAATATTAAGAAAAATGAATTTTCCATAACTTAGATATAAAGCCATTTTGTCTTTAAAATATTTTAATTTTTTCACGGAATCTAATTAAATTAAAACAAAATAAAGTTTAAGCTGCGTATATGTCAAGCTTGAAAAAAGTATGAGCAGAAATATTGCTATGAGGTTTCCGTACATATTTAGGCACTAGGGAATATTTACACAGTATTTCTATTAAAATATTTAAAAATATTATTTTCAATAACGTAGTTATAAAGTAAATTTACTATATGTGCATACATGCCAAGCTTGAAGAAAGTACGAGAAGAAATAGCGATATGAGGTTTCCGTGAATATTTAGGCACTCAGGAATATTTACATAGTATTTCTATTAAAATATTTAAAATATAAATTTTTCATAACGTAGAGATATTGCCAACTTCATCTTTCCCAGGCGTAGAAACACGGTACGCATTTAAAAAACAATGCTATCTAGAATCGACGCCATAGAAAATCTCTTCTTATAAAATACTGTTTTTTTTAAATTTTAGATCGATCCTTTAAACATTTTCCCTGTCGTTTAGGAATTCGTAGTGTGTAGTTTAAAAACAAGTGCAAAACTTTAAAGGCAAGTTAAATGCGTATGTCAAACGGTAAAAAAGTTGTATTTCTCTAGATAATAGGTAATATATATATATATATATATATATATATATATATATATATATATATATATATATATATATATATATATATGTATATATATATATATATTTATATTTATGTAATATATACATATATATATATATATATATATATATATATATATATATACATATATAATTTAAGGAGTTACAATTACTTATTTTCTCTTCAAACGAATAGGTGGATAAAATCAACCATAAAATTATATCTAATAGTAGAAAATATTAATCATCTTTGACATCTATGATTGATAAATATCTTATGGTGAAGCTTTTTTATTTTCTCACTCAATAATTATATAAACGAAAGTTGGCGTAATAAATTAGATTTTTTCCAAAAAAAATATCTGTATATGACTCTAACTTTAAATCTAGGATTACTGATTATCCTACACCTTCAAAATATAAAATTCGAAAGTAAATATTGAAAAGTTTAAAATGTAAATAAGATTCTGGTAAAATACGATTATATACTTCGGATTGCCTTACATTCTGCGGAATAGTTAAAATCTTTATATACCGATACAATATTATCAGGTATCATTGCTAAAAAAAAACAGGTTTATTTCCCTGTATTACTGACTTCAAAGTAAAATTCTTCGATTCAAATTTTAAATTAATCATGAAAATGGAAATTAACGTTTTCAAAAAGTAATTCTATACCGTAATTTAGACTTTACACATTGTTAAATGCATTGAGTCTACAGTCAGATTCAAACCATTTCAAATCGAAAAGAAATTCTAAACTATTTAATCATTTAAAGTTATGCAAGGATGTATTAAAATATCTATTCATTGCTTAAATCACCAAAACCAAAATTAAAATCCGTAAAAGATTAATCAATTATTAACTTCGAAAATAAAATAAGCTATTTTGAAACTCGTGTTTAAAAACCCACATTAGGGTTGGAACCCTTTTGAAGAATATATAGCTTTAAAGGAAATGTAATTTTCATTACCAACTTTGTCCTCGTTTAGGGGTCCACGCGTAAATCACTACAGACAGGGTTCCGCCCTAAATATCTCCTCGACTAAGTCTGAGCGGGCGAAGCGGTATTGTCACGTTACGTTTTACGTTTTCTCAATACGGTCCGGTAATAAAACGTCGCTAAATTACCTACGGCTGCCTTCTGGACCTACCGCCATTTGTTTTCTATCGGCATTGCTTGGGGCGGATAGTCGCCGATAAAATTTAGTTGCATATTTATTTGTAACAGTTTATTAAAATAAGCAGGCTTAAGTAATTGAGATATTCTTATTTTATTAATTTTGATTAATTATTTTAAATATTTTTCGTTTATTATTACACCTCAATAAAAAATTTAGTTATGTCATTATAGAAAAAAGTAAGAAATATTAAGCATTTAAAACACGGCTGAATGTTTGATACCAGCTTTTATTACGAGTGATGGATTATACACTAAAGAAATGGCTATAAAAATAAAGCATCAAGATAAATTGAACTTACGGCATTTAGTCGAATAAATATCTAATGCTTTGTAATAAAATAAACATTCACTTTAAAAAAATGCTTTGCCAAAATGTTTATACTCACAAATATGTGTCTTAATTAGTAATAATAGCTTCAAAAGCATCTGCAGAATTATAAACTAGAACTATTAAAAAAGTAAAGTGGGGTGTCGTGGAATATCCGACAGAAACGAAGCTTCTTGCACATAATATATCAAATTAAATTTTTACTAATAATTGATATAATAGCAATACAGTAATTATTAATATATATTTTTGCAAACAATTTTCGAATCAGTATACCAAATACATAACTGACCAAGCACGTACATTCTCTCGTTGGGACAACTATATGTAAACATACACACACACGCACAGACACACACAAACAAATGCACAAGCACACACCCACGCACACGCACACACAGACATACACAGACACACATACGCGCACACACACACACATTCAAATATACAGAAGGAAGTTGAGCGACAGCGGTATCCAGCGCTTCTCAAACAATGAGTAGCGTTTCATCGACGCATTCACGAGTTTTCACATTTTTTTCAGTTATTTCTATATCCCAAGAATTACTTAAGAAGCTTCAAATCAAAACTATAATTGAGAATATTTATAGACTGTTTCATTAATTATTTCTTCCATTTTTAAAAAGAAAATGAAAGTCGTTTATTTTAAAAATAGTGAAAATTTTAGATATATCTTCTATTACTGAGTGTACCATCAAGTAGATAAACATATCAGGTCCATAGCAGGACCAAAAACGTGGTAAATAAATTTCGCTTCAAGTGCTCGCCTTTTATTTTTTATTTATACTGGTTGGTTGGAGCAAGGGTTACCGCAACAGTCGCGAGGATTAAGTCCACCTGCGGTTGCTATTGTACTGCGGTATCCTATTCAGTGCCTGCATTTGTATTTGATTCAATATCCATTTATTTGAATACATCCTAATAGGGTGGAAAAAAAAGATAGAGAACGTCGTTGATTATGTTTTTAGAAAATGCTTCCGTAACATTTGTTCATTTTTTAATTTTATTTTTCGTAATGATAG
The DNA here is from genome assembly GCA_039881145.1 of Druceiella hillmani. Taxonomy (NCBI): domain Eukaryota; kingdom Metazoa; phylum Arthropoda; class Insecta; order Lepidoptera; family Hepialidae; genus Druceiella; species Druceiella hillmani. The sequence continues at coordinate 27,753,813 of JAYKKI010000025.1, forward strand.
CATTACATTTAAAAAATTTATTTTTTAATTATGAGATACATTCCACTATTATGTAATTAATAAACGAACATATTGCTACGAGACTAATATCTTACAGCTAACCATAACACCAGTCCAGCCCCGTTTGACGAGCGTCCGGGAAATGAACCGTGTCCCCGCGGTTCGCTGCGCCGTCAATGTCCGTACCTTGTCATGAACCCAACCCAACACACCATAGCAATAAATAGAAGAGGATAAAAAAAGGGGAAATATAATCAATAGGATTAGGTTCAGTGGGGGATGGCATTTTAAATGAAAATTAATTACATGTAGGAACATAAAGTTTGATTTTTCAAGTATTGTTTTCCTCAAAACTGATGTTGATTAATACTTCGTTGGAGAGGTTCTATCCTTTTTTAAATTAAATTTTTTATTATTGCAAGATTATATATTTTACTTTACTGCTTTCCATCAACAGCATAAATGGTGTATATTCAAAACTATTTTTTGTTAGTCAGAAGAAGAATAAAATTTACCAATTTCCTCACAAGAAATAGTAAGTGTATTATATTCTTTGGATTATTGTCCATATTTTATTTCAATTACTTAACGATACCTGGATTATGATAAAGTAAATTACTGATACATTTATAATCACTTTAATAGTCCAAGAGGAATTTCGTCCACTCGACCGCAGAAATGTGATTAAAGCGAAAAATTTCATGATCCCTTAAATTAACGAAATTTGCGCATTAAATTTCGTGGCGAAATAAACACATCGCAAATAATATCTATTAGAAGTAATTTTCGTACATAATATTTTTTAAATATCTTATGTGGGAATTAAAACAAAAGAAGGTTTTTCTCTCGAACGATTCTTAGATGAAAAGTCAATTTTCAACTTTGTTTTCTCTCAACAAAATTAATTTCTTTCAAGATTCAGTCTTCATGTTTGACAAAAATATGGTGTAGAACGTAAAAAACCGAATTATTAACCTTATATCCGAAGCTCAAAAAAGACATTTCCATATTGTATCGCGTTTTTAAGGCAATTCTTTTATAAAAATTAAAGCGCCTGAGAATTTAATACTAAACATATTTCATGATTTTGGTCCGTAACGTTGGAAAAGTCAATTATTTATAATATTTCAACCAATTTGTTTATTTCCTTCTGAGTCGAGGACTGATTCAATTGTAATAGATGAAAAGCAAACTGGCCTTAAATTGAGGATAGTATTTAATTAATGTTGACCGATCTAAGTACGAAGATAAATGGATATGATATCGAAAGTAAAATCAATATTCTGGAACATAAATTTGAAGGACTTAACTGTTCCCACTGTGGATAGACACGTTTCAAAACTAAGAAGTTCTTCGCCACGACTTAGCTTGAACATTTCATTATGGTCAAGAAGGATAATGAGGTCGTGCGGATGGAAGTTTTGATTTCAAGCCATTAATCATTAGAAATTCGTTTAAGAGAACAAATTTATAGAGACATACCCTTTGAAATATTTGGTTTGAAACCAACATTTTGATTTATTTCGATGTGAATGAAAATAGTACATTAACGAATAAATAGTTTATTTGTTAATGATAAGAATAACATATAAATTTTACAAATTGTATTATCATTATACTATATTTGCTGCTGTCCAATATATAAATTTTAAACTGTAGTGAAACATTTCTGCACGTTTTTTATTATATTAATTTTATTTATAATATTTTAATATCAGTGTTTCCTAGTGAATTAAATCCCCACCTATTTAAATTATATAAAAAAATCCTCACTCCAGTCTCAAAGGTGTTTTTCCAACTTCAAAAATACCAAGGTTAGCTAAATTCTGGTAGGAAATATTTATATTTTTATTTATTGTAATACTCCAAATTTAATCAAAATCACCTTTATTACATATTAAATCCTTTGATGTGTTTTAAGTTATCTGGCATTTAGAACTCTTCCTGCTGGCTGGTGGAAAACACTCCCTTATTGATTTGCGAAGTACCTGGAAGCTGATTAAGCTATGATAGTAAAAATGTTGTCGATTTTGTTGCAGTTTATTATTACTAGAATATATTATGAAGGGTAAAAACGAGTAATGGATATATCGGACGTGATGGCCCAGCCTCTGGTGTAGATTGAGCCTACAATTGTTACTAGCAAAAACAAAACATTACTGTTTTCTATTTTAATCTTATTTAACAGGAAACTTCTACCGCGAAATTCATTTTCAGGTAGTTTTCAAGATTAGAACGACTTTCTTGTTTTTCCAAGGAACAGTCAATGAAAGAATTATTACCAAATATTACAATTGAAATGACAATTTTTTTATAATAGGTAGATATTTTTCTCATTTTAATAACGTATTATTATTTTGATATTAGTTTTTAGGAAAAAATCAACAATGAGAACTAAAATACCTTTGGCATATAGCTATAATTGCTTATTAGTTAGTAAGAAAAAGAGTAATAGTTTATTAATAATAATTGATAACTATCTGAATTAACTAACCGAATATTTATTCGGAGTACATAATTTAAAAAATATTCACAATAAGAACTAAAATATCTTTGCATCAAACTTTGGATTATTTATCAGTTAATAAAATAAAAATAATTTTAAATTAAAATCGCTAAATATCTGAATAAATTAAATGATTATTATTTTGAAATAGTTATTCCCAAAAAGTCATTAGGGACTAAATATTTTTAAATATAGCTTTGTATTAATTACTAATTGTTAAGACTAAAAATAGCATTTCATAAATAATAGTTGGTAACATTCTGAATTATATAAGCAACAATATATTTTTTGAAATGAACGCTTGAGAACTGATCAGTACTAAGAACTAAAATACCTTGCTTTGGATTTCATATTAATTATTAAAACTAAAAATAACAATTTCTAAATAACAGATCAAATCTGTCTGACTTAAGTGACAAAATATTATATAAATAATTATCAACAATGATATCAAAATTAAACATAAATATTTTATTATAATCAATTAATTACAAAAGGTTTTACAGCTTTTATTGGATAAAATCTTTACTGCGGTTTCACTTGTATTCTTTGTGGTATTGTAAAACTTGAGTTACATTTTATTAGATAAAATTATGTTATTTATTACCAGCCATTTGCTAAATGAAAGGAACTTGGGACAGTTTGGTTGTAATCCATAGATCGATCGACCAAACCCACAAATATATGGAGTCAATCATTTTTTATTTTCGACCGTCACTTTGAAATTTTTTTGTAGTGCTACCGAATATTAAGGATATTATAAATTTTTGTAAAAACTTAATTTTGAATATGATATGGTGGAATATTTTGGTTAGAGAAATTAATCAACATTAATCGTAAGTAACTCAACATAATTCCATAGAAATTATTAAGGACCTTTTCAAAACTTTTCAGAATTATTATTTACCAATATTATTTAAAAATATCATGGAATTTGTTTAAACTTTCGAAAATAGCAATGTTTTTAGAAATAATAGCAATAATTAAGGATTATTGCTATTAATACTTTATAATTCATATTTTAACCAAAATATACATCAAGGACAATATTTTGATATATATTGGCGTAATTTAAGATAAGCAAAATATTATTAGAAAGTGTAACAAATATTTGTCCTTATAAAGAGCTACCAATGCTTTTATTTTTTTTATAATTGGAAATTTGTGGTATTTACTTTTTCACTGTAGTTGATTTAAATTATTTTTCTTTTATTATATATTGTTATATATTAGTTATTGATATTTCAACAAGACATTTTTTAAAATCCTTTCATTTGTATGTTTAATTATTTTTAATTATAATTTGGTTGCCAACAAGAAAGAGTACCATTTGTTTACAAGACTTCACAATTGGCTGTTTTGTTAGAGGTGATAAAGAATAAAAGAGCTTATATTTATTTATTAGAAAACACATGTACGTAAAAATTCATCAACATTCTTAATATTAGTTTTGTAAATTAATATATATATATATATATATATATATATATATATATATATAAATATATACATACATATATATATATATATATATATATATATATATAAATATATACATACATATATATATATATATATATATATATATATATATATATATATATATACATATATATACACATATTTATTAGAAAATTCACTCGTTGACTTAAAATATATATGGTGAAGTGTGGCAGATGAAAATTTGAATCAAAGATATCTATGTAATTTTATTTACAAAAAAAATCTTTTTCGTGTTTCACAGCCCAATTTGAATAAACTCAATCTATCCGATACCAAAACTGTTCAGTATATCAAATCGATGAAAATATTCCGCTAGCTAGTTACATCACTAAATGAAATGGAACGTATGATGCAGTCATAGAGAATTAAATTCTATGTTTTTGACAGAACAATATATTATACATGAAAAATCGTTATAATTTTTACGTATCGCAACACAAATTTCTCATCTCACTCGTACGTAAGCATTACAAATTCGACAAAAGCGCAACCGGTTGTGTTCACGAGTTCCTTTTGCTAAAAAATCAAGTAAGTTTTGGGTTTATAGGATCTGCTGCGAGGATATATTCGAAAAAACTCTCTTTTATACAGCTCAATACAAGATTGTTGAAATATTGATGTCATGAATTTCTTTACACGATTTTATTATATGTCTCCTCTTCCTTTCATAAGTTTTGGTAACGAATTAGTTTCTTATAAAATATGTTTGATATCCTCTCCATGGGTTGTTACTTCCACGATACCAATATATTTAAATTGACAACTTTAGTAGCATTCAAGAACTCTTTACATTTCTCATTTTAAGAATGTGGTCTTCAAGTTCCGGGTAAAGAGAGAAAAATTATTTTTTTATTTATTTCTTGAAAAAACTTGCTTTTACATAGTTCATATCAACTGTGAAATATAATTCAAGTTATAAGAATAAACAACATCAAACTCCATTCAGAACGCTGGAACTACTTGTCTTTGTTGGGCGATATTAATGGTCTAACAAGATTGGAAAAATCTTGGAAAATCTATTTCACAATTTAAAATTATTTGTGAAATACAAATTATTTTGCTATATTTTTCTTATTATATTCTAATAGTTTCTCCGCACTAGTTACTACAATCATTCAAGACCAGTTAAAAATACACTTTTTTATTTTTTATATTTTAATACTTTTAATATATAGGAAATATATAACTTCGAGGGAATTTTATTTTTAAAACATCCCCATAATAAAAATGAAATAAATACAATTTAAACCTATTTAATCAAAAGTATTTATAAAATTATAACAAATATCATTGTTTTCAGAACCGACTTCAAAATGCTTCTTATTTCTTTACCTTAATGTCTGACAAATTTGCCGTTGCTACTTTTAGTAGTGACCCAAAAAGTGAATCCAAAATGTAGTAAGTGCAAAATTCATTCTTCAAATTTCATAGTTTATCTAATGTGAAAAGCAGTACATGTGTTAATTTTACGCCATGTTTGAACAGACAAAAACACTCGTGGAAACTTTATATGAGTGACTCAAAGTACTGTGAACACTATATGTTGAATACTAGTATACGAAGTGGAAAACATTGTTAATTTATTTGTTCGTGCTAATATCTCTGAAACCGCATCTTTAATTTCAAAACTTCTTGAGTTATAAGTCTCATACTTTGACAAAGATAAAGAATGAAACACAAGTCGGGGAAACTATTAAAAATAGACCGACTTAGTTGTGGTCCGATCATTCCGATTCCTGAGTGGAATAGCACCCACTACAACTTCGACGATCGATGCGGTTTAGCGAACTAAACGAAGACGTTTGTTGGCTGCAATTAGCTCTCAACGAGCGCGTCCTACCAAATTATTAAAATATTATACATTTCCAACTTTTAACTCCGTGTAGAATTCTACAACTGTATATATTTCGATTTAGCTGAAACCGCGATATACAACTAGTTAATAAATAAATGTGGTACGAGAAACTATCACAAATTACTGTCAAAAGTTCTTACATAACTACTTAGACAAGAAACTTTTACGTAAAGAGCTTTGTCGCAATTTAAGTCTAGATATAATCCACGTAGTTGCAAATAAGGACAAATGTATCCAAACTTTTAATTTAATTTTAACAGTGATGTAACTCACTAGTCTCATGCCTAATCAGGTCATTATCTAGTTACAATCCCTCCATCATTTTATTCGTTTACCTCATGTCGTTATTGAGGTAACAAAACTTGTCACTCTCAGTGCTTTCAAACTATGTTTCTGTAAAATAAGAAAATATACAATATAATTTTTTTACCGAAACCTTTGTTATCCAAAATATCATCTACTCACATAATAAAATGAATTACTAGAGTCCGAGAAAGACCGGAGAAACTTCAATAACTAATCTAAGTTACGTTCTCTAGACGGCAACAAACTTGGACGTCTTCTCTTGCACAAAAAAGTTGTTATGATTTTATTATACCATTAATATTTTTTTTGTTACAATCTTGTCTGTTGTCCAAAGTTAAGTTATTGGATATGAGATGGAAGTTCCCCGTTGTTATGTAAATATCTTTATGGTCATTAAAACATCACATATGAAAAAATAAGGAAGTGTAAAACTAAATAATATATATACGAACTTATGAGAATTGAAATCCCATGGATTTAAAAAAGGTTCAGTGTCAGTTCTAATCTCTATTAATATTTTAAAGAGAGTGAGAGTATGTTTTTTTTTGTTTGTAAGAGTAAACCCAAAAATTTCTAAAATTGTTCCAAAAATTCTTTAAATGTTAAAAAAACACGTTATTCCAAATGGATGCAAGCTATGTTTATTCTTAAAAGTGTATGGAATTAAGATGTAGCAATATTTGCAATTCAAACTGAAAATGAACAACCAGATTGACTACTTTTTCTTTAGAACTACAGTAAAGTTTATAATTGATGTCTACCTTTTTTGGATATTCGGTAATATTTGTGTTTACGATTTAAAAAACCGATTAAATACGTGTTGGACACATATTTTAGAATTCCCTACTTATTTTACAAAATGTTAAAATATACTTATTTTACGTATTTCAACAAGAAGTACAGTAAAGTTTATAATTGATGTCAACCTTTTTTGGATATTCGGTAATATTTGTGTTTACGATTTAAAAAACCGATTAAATACGTGTTGGACACATATTTTAGAATTCCCTACTTATTTTCCAAAATGTTAAAATATACTTATTTTACGTATCTCAACAAGAAGTACAGTAAAGTTTATAATTGATGTCTACCTTTTTTGGATATTCGGTAATATTTGTGTTTACGATTTAAAAAACCGATTAAATACGTGTTGGACACATATTTTAGAATTCCATACTTATTTTACAAAATGTTAAAATATACTTATTTTACGTATCTCAACAAGAAGTACAGTAAATTTTATAATTGATGTCTACCTTTTTTGGATAATCCGTAATATTTGTGTTTACGATTTAAAAAACCGATTAAATACGTGTTGGACACATATTTTAGAATTCCCTACTTATTTTACAAAATGTTAAAATATACTTATTTTACGTATTTCAACAAGAAGTACAGTAAAGTTTATAATTGATGTCAACCTTTTTTGGATATTCGGTAATATTTGTGTTTACGATTTAAAAAACCGATTAAATACGTGTTGGACACATATTTTAGAATTCCCTACTTATTTTACAAAATGTTAAAATATACTTATTTTACGTATCTCAACAAGAAGTACAGTAAAGTTTATAATTGATGTCTACCTTTTTTGGATATTCGGTAATATTTGTGTTTACGATTTAAAAAACCGATTAAATACGTGTTGGACACATATTTTAGAATTCCATACTTATTTTACAAAATGTTAAAATATACTTATTTTACATATCTCAACAAGAAGTACAGTAAATTTTATAATTGATGTCTACCTTTTTTGGATAATCCGTAATATTTGTGTTTACGATTTAAAAAACCGATTAAATACGTGTTGGACACATATTTTAGAATTCCCTACTTATTTTACAAAATGTTAAAATATACTTATTTTACGTATTTCAACAAGAAGTACAGTAAAGTTCATAAGTGATGTCTACCTTTTTTGGATAGTCGGTAATATTTGTGTTTACGATTTAAAAAACCGATTAAATACGTGTTGGACACATATTTTAGAATTCCCTACTTATTTTACAAAATGTTAAAATATACTTATTTTACGTATCTCAACAAGAAGTACAGTAAAGTTTATAATTGATGTCTACCTTTTTTGGATAGTCGGTAATATTTGTGTTTACGATTTAAAAAACCGATTAAATACGTGTTGGACACATATTTTAGAATTTCCTACTTATTTTACAAAATGTTAAAATATACTTATTTTATGAAGTCTTTGTCGTGCCACATGCGCCTATAAAAGTCTATGATAACTGAATACATATGTTAATACCCGAACCTACAATTAGACCCACTATTGGGATTCGTCTTCTGTATTTTTATTAAAATTAATTATTTCAAAACATGTTTGAATAGTTCATATTGTTTTCCATGTACGATATTTCTACGTACTTGAGAATTTTTTAATATTTCCCAAATTAATGAAGTTGAATTACTCTAAATAATTTTATTTCAAAGCACTCATCATAATCTATTTTTGGCATTTTTCCCAGATATTTGGACAGTCTTGTTTGAAAAGGGGGGGGGGGTCGAATACATTGTATACGATTTCAAAGCGTCATATTTCCTAAATCGGAGTCAAAAATAAAAAGTGCTAAACAGAATTTAAATGTCTATTTAAAAGATTTTACTGACCATGATCAACACAATTGGGGTATGCTAATTTCTTTTTCATTCCAATTCTTAATAAGGTTAAGTATCTAGAAATTTATTTTAAATAAAAACTTATTTTCTCACCTTTTCTAGTATTTTTGATGGAAAATAATTCACGATTTTGCGTCGAGTTACGATCGTGGCAGAATTTGAGTATAATCTGTAGTGAACCGAGTATGACCGAACCGCTTGACGCAATGTGAGAGAAGTGAACGTATGTTTTCTGTTTAGAAAGTTATATTTATGTTTTAGTAGTGTATTTTAAGAATAATTGCCTAACTTGTATAAATTAATTCAAATTATATATTAATATGACAATTTTTTATTAAAATATTATTTCATGTCAAATGGATAAAACACGATCACTTCAATGTGCATTGCATTGTTTTGGTTTGTTCATAGGTCTCTGTGAATGTATAAGTGGCATACAACTGTTACTAATGTAATTTTTTTGTTTATTAATTTTCGTATCAAAAATCACGGAAACATTAACTTTTCCTGTATGGTCTTTAGCGTACCTAATTTTTTGGAAGATATTAATTGCATAATTTCTTGCACTTTGGTATAAAACATTAAAAATGACGAGAACGTGACAGACGGATCGATATACAGGGGCATGATAAAATTATAAGGATTACGTGTTGAACCACAATACCATAGAATATGATAAAATTAATTCCAAGATTTACGGCTTTATTCTGCCATTTCAAAATTATTCTTCATCAATGAAACATATTCTTCTGTAAAAAAACTATCATAAAAAAACTATCGTAAAATTGTGTGCAAAAAAGTCGCGGGCGAGTGCTAGTGAAACATAAATGCATAATTAAGTTAGGTCTTTGCAGAATTTGATGTAAGAATAGTAGTACGCAAATGAAATATTTATATCTAAAAACATCTTAATATTGGAGGTAAAGAACATGCACTTTACTTTAATTTTTCATCTCCGCCCCATCATTTTTTTGAAATTTTTTTATGAGCTAACTAGCACAAATGAATCTTTATTTCTAAATAATTGACAATAGCCACTCCTATTCACTGTGCAATTAAATAATACCGTGGTTTCCGTTATTTAAATAATACGTTTTATTATGAAAATATTTAACGATGGGCACAAATCTCATATTATCAACGGCTGTAACGTCTTTCTTGAGGTATTCTTTCTTAGTATTAGAACTTATTTTTGGTGTATAGAAAAGCGTCCATCCATTATTTGTCCAATTAAACTTTATCTGTGATATGATATTCTTGATCCTAATGATCAAAATTCTTTAAAATTATGTGAACATTAAAATATTAAAATAAAATGGGAATACTTCAAAATTTCCTTTTAAATAAAATTATTTAAAATATTTTCCATTTAATTATATAAAAGTTCGACAATGAAATATTCACATAAATTCAATCCATCAACCTCCATTATTATTATTATAATTCAATGCTTTTTCTCAAATAATCGAATTTTGTTATGAAAACTGTTAGCATCGATTGACTCGATTCTTCAATTATTGCAAAATATAATGTCCAGTCGAAGGCAGGCCAAATGTTTGAATTTAATCGTTGTATTGTATTATTAAATCGAAAAAATCTATTTTCATATGGTTCGATATTGCAGACTTAAGTTTGTGAATAAAAATATAAATAAAACTTATATAAATCTCTGTTCGTCAATATTGTGGGCCGGATTTGAATTTCAGTTTAGCCAATTTGTTTTGGGAGAATTCTTTTCGTCGTTTTATTCCGAGATGGCGATCGGACTTTTAAATCTATTATAATATACGTATGCAATAGGTAATACAGTTCATTCACAATAAATTGCTTCAGGGGAGGAGTTCGTCTATTTTCCAAAACTATCAAAACTTTTCTTTCAAAACAGTGATTAAAAGAAAATATTTTTCTTTTTAAGAATTATTTTTTTTAAAGGAGATACAAAACTGAGATTGCGTTTAATTTTTCTCATTCAGAGTAGTTTTTCTTTAATTCGATACATGAAATAATAATTATAATAAAATAATATTGAATAACGTATACTATTAAGAAATTGAGAGGTCTCTGGCTGGTCAACAGCGAAATCTCTTGTCATATCAATAGAATTAAGAAAAATGATTGAAAATTTGCAGAAAAATACGGCGGGAGATATTAAATTTAAAACGTATACGAACCAACAGATTAGTATATAATATACCACTTCTAATGGAAATAAGTATATTATATAATACTTTTTCTGCGCAGTATTTATCTGACTTAGTTCGTAGATACTCCATTATCACTTCGTCATCCTCTATTTTACATCAATCCATTATCTTAAATTCCAACTATTTCACTTTATTCAACAATTTTAGCTTAAATATAAAGTGCATTTAATAATACGTTATTCAAACGGAATAATGCGTCTTAAACAAGGATATTAAAATTTTCTCTACAAAATTAAATGTTATTTTCTCAAGTTTCAAAATGAAATAATTAAAAAATGGAAAAATTTTAAAAAAATTTCTGAGTTACATCCGGTCAAGAGCGCACTTTGTGCCCTATTCTTTTGTTTATTTTCCTAATCTGACTAAATTTTTGTGGTGTTTATTGCAAAATACACTTATGAAAAGTTGTTATACTTCATCCAATTTTGTGAGAATTCATGAATTCAAATTGCCCAGGTAAAATGTATTTAATCCTGCGACGCAATTTTCAGGAATATGTGATCATTGTATTATAAAAATATCACCGAAAAGAGATCCGTGTAAAAGTTTATTTTCTTCATTTCTCTATATGCGTGCGAATCTTGGACAATTTTCTCAGTAGACAGGAAGAATATTGCTTTTGAGATGTGGTATTAGGGAGAACACCGCGTATAATATATTCTGAGAAAAGAAGCAATAACTCTATATTTTACCAACCCCCTTTTCTAAACCAAAATCATAAATCATCTGCTATCATCTTGTATTACATTATTCTGTTGTAAAAATTACTCTTTGAGGTAAGGTACATTTGACTCAAAAATATAGAAATATTTCATTTGAACTCGTGTATGTGGTGAAATTCGAAATATTACACAGGGTTTTATTTATTGTTGACTTTGGTATTTGTTAGCATTTCATTTTTTGACTAATTTTGTGTGGTATACGATTGTACCATTTTTTAAGCAAACAAAATAGGTTAGATCCTTGGTATATACCAATTATTCTTGTGATATTACAACATGGACTATTAACATAACTTAGTATTCCAAGTTGTAACATGATTAGAAAATTATAAAAATTCCATTACAACCACAAGATATTCCATATCAAAGATATGCGTGGTATATCTTGTGATACCGAATTGGAAATAACAAGTTTGTTTGTATGGAATAAAAGAACCGTTTGTATTTGTTTTTAATTTCAAGAGCCATTTTTGAGACTCGTATCAGTCTACTATTATGATAATGTGTAAGGACAACTTTCATGCAGATTGTGGGAAATTAATTGTAATTAAATTTTAGAAGCTATAAAAATGCAGTATTTAAAAAAAACAATTGTTACCTATTGAATCCTGTACTTCTCTTAAGTAGATTGACAGATTACATATCCTATCCATTTAAAATTAGGCTATATACTAGATCTTGGATATTTTTCAAACACAAAAAAATCTTAGCCCAGTTATTTACCAGTACTGTTTACAATGGAACGTAAATAACAGCATTATATTCATCAATTTATAGGTAGCGAGAATTTTTTGCAGATTTCTGTCCCGATTACTTGCAGAAATAATTTCGGAATTATTAAAAATATCATGATATATATTGATACTTTCCTTAAGACATATGCCGCGTGAATGGGAATGTAATACGGCAGTGATTTTATTAATTTAATAGGTGAGTAAGTGAGGTAGGTGATAGGTGAGTTATAGGGAATGTGGTTGTATTCATCGTTGGCAAAACTGCTCCACTGATTAGTTTTATAAATTATATCAACTTGCTGCCAGTCCGCGTTATTTTTATTTTCATTCCTTCTTTTCACCGTTCACTTTTTAAATTATGTAATTCTCTCGTAATTATCATTGAAAACTATTATAAAATTTGTATCTAATATTAATTAATATAGATATCTTTATATTTCTCTCTTCACCTGAAGCGAATCGCGTTTTACCGCAGCACATGTGTGGATATATCTGTGTTACCCTTATGATACCACCCTAGATACTAAAGAGCTTTACGGATGTTAATATTTGTAGTGTAAATGGACTCTTCATAGTTTTTATGATAATAAATATACTGTTCTATCACTTTGTTCTAACCAGGAGACGGTACAGTCCCGAAAATTTAATTAAGATCAATTTCAGTGTAATAATAGGGTACACTGAAGCTAATTATGTGTGCAACTATTAAGGCGCACTAACAAGTTTTAATAAAAGCATATATTTAAAAATGTTCGATACTGTCGAGCAATCGATTTATCAAGTGATAATGCGTTCGACTCGCAACGATCGATTTCAAGTTTAAAACCTTCCATGATTTTTTTTTGTAATTTGTATCCTATAACCAAGCATTGCATTCGTAAGTTTATATTATCTTAATCGTATCGTCGTAAAGACAATCTCGGTGTTTTCATTGCGTTTTGTTTAATACACAACAAATTATACTCACAAGAAATTAATGTGAACATGTCTACACAGTCTTGAGCTTGCTTACAAAACAGTTTTCGTTATTTATTTATCGTCCGATAGTGTGGATATAAATATATATGTATATATATATATATATATATATATTGAATGTTTTTATAACGTCAATGGAAAATAATTTTTATTATATTATATTTTACCGCATATATATGTTCATTGCTATGAGTTAATCTATAACTTGAGTATAAAATTTAGAGAAAACAAAGAGAAATAAATAATTTGACAATGTTATAATAAATTGTGTTGGTGACTGAAAATAACTTGATGTATTAAGTTTATTTATTTCTTAACTCACAATAACTGAAATAATACCATGAAAAGCTGAAACGTTTTGGGGTGATTCGATTTTAAATATATTTAATAGTATTGATAATTTTAATAGTATTGAAATTCAAATTTTGTTTATGCAAATATATGTAAGCTGCAAATAATAACAAAATTAGTTAAAAAAATTCGGTCAAGCTGGATCGGAACCTGCACGAATCTGGCTTCGGTAGTTGTTTTCATTTCTTAATATTATTGTTGAAAATAAACAAAATGTTACAGAAAAGTTCCAATATAATAATAACGTAGGGAATTTTTCATAATTTTTGAATCCGTGACTGAAAAATTTGATAAGGTTGTGGATTTAAATCTTCATATTTCATAAACGGGATTGAAAAGAGATTGTGGTAAATAGAACTTCTTTTCTTTTCTTCTTTCTTTGAAATAACTACTCTATGATACTTTCCTCAATGGGAAGCGTAAAAAATCTACTCCAAATTTCGAGGGGCGTGGCGTAAACTAAAATTTGTTTATACCTTGTTTTTAACTATAGCCGGGGAGATCACAATATGAAGTATCTACTTGTCAAATTGCACGCATGTGGGTTTGAATCTGCAATAACTTTGAGGCTGTGGCCGACAGGGATGGACTGATAAATTAATGGACATACTGACACTATGAAATTTGTGTTTTGACATTTGGCAATGGAAACTTAAAAAAGAAAAGTTACTATATTGCTGTACGTAAATTCGTAAACGTCTCAGTTTACGAGTTTTCAGGTTTCCATAAAAATAGCGATTTTTTCTCACAAAATCACTACGCAAAAATTTGAAATGCATTTAGAGGAGTAATAAAACATATTGACCAATACATGTCAACAGCTAAAACTCAAAAATATTAATTTTGAAATTTTTGGGCGGAATTAAAGTATATACGAGTATTCAAGAACATACTGAAAAATATGTCTCCATATCTTTATTTACAAAACTACCCAACCTGAAATTATAAATTGGGGGGGGGGGGGCATTATCAAGGGATTAGACATAGGTTGTATGACATTGCTTTGACAGGAAGTCTCCATGAATTCATTGCTTCGGCGTGAACAAAGTTTTTCAGGTACATTTGTATTGTTCTCTTTTACTGATTGTTGAGTTTTTACTTTATGAAAATTATTAGGGTTAGTTATACTTTGTTTTGTTGTATCTATATTGAAAAGATAAACGTGTTTGTATGAGAATAGATTTATTATTGCATTTTATCGATTATCGTTTTCAAACTATGTTCTATCAGATATTGCATTTACGAACAAGATGTAATTTTTAAGTTCTTCAAATGTTCGATAGTCTAATAGTATTTGGGATGGTTTAATCAGGTTAACGCTTCAATTTAGATTAAAGAATTGAAAAAAAGAAAATTTAGGTATTTAACTATTCACACGTTATCATACTTTGCATACAATCGTAAAGTCACTTATTAAAGTAGGGATATACCACAAAGAAAGTTTTATACGAATATTTTCGTCGAAATATTGTTCTTTGCTGGGCATTTGCTATTTATTCCTATCCAGTTGCTGTTTATTCATATCTATCTATTTAATTTTAATCAGACAAGTTATGATTTGGATATATACACAGCCGCGACAAATATTTTGCCTCCTTCATTCCTCCTTAGTGCTAATCTAGTTAAGCGGGATATTGGAAATATTCCGTTTGCAATGTTTAGAAATTTTATCAATTTTATATCCAACAACATTATGACCTACAGGTAATTGTAATTATTAATGGTGTAACCTACAGACACCCGTATCAATATGGTATAACTTACTATGGTAAGCTGGCCTTTAACCCTTGTCGAAGTCACGAAAGCGGCATCACCTCCGCCCTTGGAACCTTTGTAAGAGCAGGTCACCTGGGCACGTTTCTTCTGTGGAATAAGTTATAGGTGAACAATAACTGTATATCGAGATCGAGATGCCCCGCGACGACAACCAGCGATCAAAAGAACCAGTTTGAGAGTCAACTTCTTGCCAGTCTCACGAACTACATAGGTATCAATAGGACGCGAACCAGGCCTATTGTCCAAATTACCACGAAATCATCGCGCGTTGGTATAATTTGCTCAAATTCCCACTAATATCATGTTAAATCAAGTTACCAAGAAGTCATTCATCGTGGAAGTACGAACTACCTATCATACTCCTTGGCGTACGACTCGTCATAAGCAGTCAACAAATTACCATACGACTGCAGTCCTTGGCTACCCTTCGAATGCCTGACTGCAATCACTTCCAGTAAGCAGTTTTAGATTACAACTAACTAAAATACCGCACTTGAGGCATTATTAATCAACACTTCATGATTTGCGCACGTGTATTCAAATGCAACGATACTCTCAAGAGGTCTCTCAAAACCACCAAATGATGACCGCTACGGAGTGTTAAAATGAGAAGGCAAAAAATTTATACTGCAACTACCAGATAGACAAGTCAGCGTGAACTACGAAGAGCCATCACCGAGCATTCATTGCGATGATCTACATCACAAATTCAATTACCCCGCGTTATCGCTTCAAAGCAGAGATACATTTGGCTTGAAAATTCCCCTCAAGCGTAGCTACACTCAAATAACCTACCAAACGGCGACGGCCACATGTTTTTAAAGCGCAAGATTCGAGTGCAGCATAATCGGTAGAGCTATCATCTAGTGCGGCACGCAGAGAGCTCTGCACATTTCGGTGGTTGGCGACGAAAAGGAATGAGCGCAAGCGATAGGGGCCTTTTGGTTCAACCTGCGGCGTGGAGTTTCTGTGGCATGCGCTACTTTTCTCAGTGATTATCAGTTTCTGACCCGGTGCGCTGTCTCAAGTTTCATGTTGCCATCTTGAATTAACGAGTGTATAAAATAACATGTCACAATTTGAAAATCCATTCAATATTTGTATCTGAACTTCTGTCATCTTGCATCGTAATCTAAACCTGCCTTCAAGATAAGTATTCGCTTCACATACAAAACACCATTTCATTAGCGAGTGTAAAAATAAAACAAATATCTTGAATAATATCAAAAAAAATTAATAAGACCTTTGCGAGATATTTGCAGTACCACTATCATTAAATTCAAGTTATAATTTAATATCGTTTAAACTATGGAATAAATCTATGCTCAAACACATAAACTCATGCCAACGTACATATTATCAAGAACAATAGAAATAATAGAAATTACTTGAATAAATTGATAAATTTAGGTAGCATCTTTTACAACTAATTTTAAATTATGAATTTATTTAATTTAATATTGAATAAAATTGTGCACGAATACTGTACACAAACTCACATAAACCGCCATTATATTAAGGACTGGGAAAAAAAAGCAATTTATAGAATAATGTGAATAAAATCTATAAATTTGTGCGAGATATTGGCAGCATCATTCACTATCAAATTTAAGCTATGATTTCCTTTTACTTAAGCTATCGAATGGAATTTTCACAGGAAGTCCTTTTTCTTTAGGGATTGTAAAAATAAAACACATTTCTTGAATAATGTGGAAAAAATCGATAGATTTATGAAAGATGTTGGCTGCAACATTTACCATTCTATTTATATTATGATTTAATTGCATTTAAATCTTTGAATAAAACTGTTTGTCAGCCAACGCCTGTTCATGGTTCTTCGACCATTTGGCGCCGAGCCTCCCAGCAGCATCCGACAATGTCATAATCAAAAGAATTGAACGTTTTTGAGTCGCATAAGGGCCTCAAAAAAAGTGCTCTCTTTTAATGAACTGACTACGAGAAGCAGCTCGTCCTGAAATAAATCCTGGCTAAAGAGCAAATAATCTTGTTCAGTTTGATATGAGACAACATTTCTGTTAAATATTAATTTCCCCGCTTCCGCACTAATATGACATTTACTGATGGCGGCGTAGTTTTTATCCAGACCAGCGACAACTTTTCTAAGGCTAGTAAGTAGTTTGTCATTTACTGTTATTGGCTCCCAGCCAGGATATGCATATTCGTTATTTAGGAGCGAGGCAAACTTGTGCGCCTTAAAACCTTTTCTAAAGTCCAAGTCTGCAGCGAAATATCTATGTGCAGAACTCTTAAGCTCTGTGATGGATATGTGATAGATCTCGTCGACTTAAAAAATAAAATTGTGCTTAAACATGTAAATTCTTTGAAAAGACCATTTTATTTTAAAATATAAAATTAGAACCAATTTCTTAATAAGGTAAAAAAAAATCGATCGATTTATTAGCAGCATTGTTTATGATTACATTTAGGCCACGAGCTTTTTACATGGTGAAAAAATCGTTAGGATGTATAAGTAGATATTGAATAACAAGATTATGTCGGAAAATAAATTAATAAAAAAACTGACGGTTTGCTTCGCCAATAAAATTTAAAACTTGGAGAGACGTAATTTTACAAATATTAGCTCCTTTACTATCTGAGATAAATACGTCAAATAAATATATAATTAATTTTGTGCAACTAATTTGAATGTGTAATTTAATATGTCGAAAAAATATATTGTTTCCCTAACTTTAATCACTATGCAATTTTTAATCGTGTCACCAGAATATACCACATACTGAACAGTGCACCTAGAGAAATTTTTTTAATTTAAAAACCCAAGTTTGTAAAGATAGTCCCCCTAAATTAAATCAAATAATATTGTACTTTAAGTAGTTAATAAAAAGTAAACTTATTATATTTTTACAGCAAAATGTTTTTCTAATAAGTCACATTATTTCTTCTTGATTTTCTGATTAATTTATGCATTTCGATGTTGATAGAATTGTAATCAAGAAAAATTTAATTTATTTTGCTTTACGGCCAAAAATGAAGCTTTTTCGGTATTATTTCTTAATTAGCTTGGTCTAAAATTTACATAATTTGTAAAAAGGACAATGCATTTGCTTAACATTTGGAGTTCATGTATGAACTATTATAATAAATTTAATTAGATTCACAGCTAAAATTATTAATACACCTACGTATTAAACTTTTCTATAATATTCAGATACCCCAAAGGATCTCACATTTTTTTTATAGTGGGTCGACTATTTTTGATCAAAGGTGAAGACATTTATATAAACGGCGACGGTTAGATAAAAATATTTATATAACCGTATAAAGATATTTATATTAAGAAGATATTTATATAGATAGATAGAATATTTTTAGTCACGTCTTCCAATGTTTAGGAAAAGAAGTCAAAATAATTGGGTAAAAATTCAAGTTAGCGATTTCTTCACATCGTGGCATATCAGTAAGGATGCAAGATCATATGTCGTCAGATCAAGTTTCATATCGGAAAGAACGTAAGTTCATTTGTCGTCAGATAAACTTTCATATCGGTAAGAATGTAAGATAATTTGTCATCAGATCGAATTAGTTTCAAATATAAATTCTTTTAAAGAAAATTATTCATATTATAATTAATTAGTCAGTAGTTTAGTTGTAGCTACAGGTTTTCCACTATATTTGGTATCATCGTGTTTACTGTACTACGTAAATATAATTTACTCACTTTTTTCAGCTTTAAGTGCAAACAATAACTTCTGCTATTAACAAAACATTCAAACTATAATTTACGTAGCATCACGGAAATTCAGCTGTCTAGCAGTCTATTCCTAGTGCTTGGGTGGCTACTTCTTACGCCGCTGGATACCACCCAGTCATTCATCCGCCCAGTACGATGAATAGGCGCGATTTAGAAGGAGGCACGCTCATACGCCATGCCGGAGGGAACGTTGTATCTTCTTTTTGTCGGGTGGTATTTGTTTTAAGATCGTGTTTAGCATTAAATGCTCGTCTTTTGTAGTTTATTCCTTTGTGGTTACCTTAAAAGAATGTATTTTTAAAAGATTCAAATTCTTTTTAATTATAATATCTAGTCTATGTAGAATCTACATATTCATTTATCTGACATTCTGTATAAACTATATATTCATATATCAACCATCATATTCATGCATCATACATCCTGTAGAGGAAAATGATTTTACGAAATGGTTATTTTGCTTTAGAGAAGTGTGAACAGTTGGTAACCATTTGTAAATATTAACTATATAAATGGCAAAACAATATAAAAATAATTCATAAAAATTAAATCAACAATTCTCATACGGTAATAAAAATGATTAAAGTTTAATCAGTTAGCATAATAACTTTTAATGGAAAAGGCAGTTCATTACAACTTTTCACGGAAATTTCATTATATAGTTTGAAATCGAAACAGCGACTTTTAATGTTACCATAAATTTTGATATCGAAAAAGCGCTGAAATAAAATATTGTAGTAGTAATTCTGTCGGTTCGAAACTTAGGTACGTTATGAACCAAAATTATTACTTTTAATGTGTGTGCTGATCTAGTACCGGAAAACCGCTGTAACGAAGTATCGGAAAACATAATATTTGTATCAAAAAAACAACTTATAATATACGATAATCCAGTAACTGTAAAGCGCTGGTAAAAAATATATGTCAAGTATGAAATTTGTGTTTAATTTGTTTAAATTATATGAAATTCATTATTTTCAAGGTGAATAACGCATTTAATTTACTTTTGACAAATCTTATTCGTTTATCACATTTTTCGATAAATAATAAAAACAAACAGAAAACATAATTTGTATATGCAATTAATATAAAAAGAGAAAAATGCTACATTTTATGTTAATATCTAAACAATTCAACTCTTCTGATATTAAATAAAAAATTAAATTTTTCATTTTACGATTGAAATGCAGAACCTTTACTTTCTTAATAAAAAATCATAAACATAGAGAAAAAATGAATTGCTTCAATGCGATTCAACTCCTCTGATTTTCAATAAAAAATAAAGTTTTTCGTTTTAAGATTGAAGTGCAGAGTCTATACTTTCTTAATAAAAAATCATAGATATAGAGTAGAAATTAATTGCTTCAATGCTATTGTCTGTATTAAGAATTAACGTAAGATTTTTTGAATAAGCACAATCATAAGTGATCCACAAGAAATTTACCAGGTAAAAGCAATATCACGTGATTTGAAACATAACGTTCTAACTCTAGAAATTACCGATCCAGTTAACGTCATTAGGGATCATGCTGGCTACTCTACAACATTGGTAATGATGTCCGCCTTGTAGTGGAACTCGTTACAAACTTTGTGCGGACTACAAATTGGCCAAAGCGGGCACCGGAACTTGGATGTACGTCGTAGTTGCTTTTCTCTATCGCAAGGTCCATATGCAATGAAGTCCAGCGAGAAATATAATTAATGTAGATTTTATTACCTTTTGTGAAATTTTGTGACTGTTTATTACCTGCCTATATAAAATTAACGGTCAATCAAATATCAGATCCGATTTATAATCCAGAAATCCAGCTGAAAAGTTTTGTTTTCGTAATTCTTCGTGAATATATTTTCCTTTGTTAACACGTTCAGTTCAGCAATAACTTTTGGAGATTGCTACTTCAAACCGGCGCCGAAACCAAACAAATCTCTCGAATTAAACTCTTTTTTAACTCCTATATTTTTTTTACTTTTAATTCTTTTTCCCGTAAAAGGAAAAACGAAACCTCGTTTTTAAACCTAAAAGACATATCCATATTAGACACAGTATAGACTACCTAAGTCGAAATATGGGAACCACTGAATACGAGAAATGGGAATTAAAATGTTGGACATACTAAGTCATACAGCAGTGATAATGATCACGTATTTACTCATTGTCATTATCTTGAGTTATTAATTTTGATAATAATAATTTGATAACAACGTACCATACTTTAATTAATTCCCAATGGTAGTTTAATGGTTATTGTTATACTATCTTTACTGTGCATGTTATGCACAATTAACCAGTTTTACGATATTTTATTTGATTTGAATCGGGTTTTTTTCGCGGTAATTATATATTCAGACATCATTAAATCAAATATATAATTACCGCGAAAAAACCCGATTCAAATCAAATAAAATATGTGTTCGAATCGCGAAAGTTTAAAAAAGTCAGTTTTACGATAATGTTCGTTCTTTCTAAATATTGTCTTCAAAACTTAAATTATTTGGTCGAATGATGGCATTAATATAGTTTTAATGTTATGTATACAGGAAAAGCTATAATATAATCCGTCAGTGTTTTATCTATCAACAAACAAGTATTACACCTTAAAATAGCTGCAAATCCATGCTACGATAGTAATGGAACAGGTTTGTGTGTAGTGCGCATGCATATGTGAAAGTGTGCGTGAAGATATGTAAACTCGCACTACATGGGTTCCGTAAATGTTTAGGCTCTTATAAATATTTAATGGTCTATAATATTTCTATGAAACCATCTACAAAATTTTATCTTTAGTGGGAAAATATATTTCCTATATCTTTCTTAAGTGCACATTAAAAAAAATGGTATATGACATAATTACAAATTGACGATTTCCGCATTCTTTAATTTACTTGTGCTGTGAGGATCTTGCTTTTTGCCAAATTTCATAATCCAAGGTCAATGGGATGGTTCTAGGTTTTGATTTATTTTTGATTGCCAAAATATGCAGCATAAATGGCTGGAACGAAACCTAATTTACTTTTGACAACTGCATATTCAAAAATATTTGTTTATGTGATACAACTGCGAATTGACGACTTTCGAAGGTTTTCCTTTATTTGTGCTATGAGACGTTGATTTTTGCCAAATTCCATGATTCTAAGTTAATGAAAAGTATTCTGTAGGTTTTGATCTGCTTACGAGCCTCAAAGTGTGAAGCATAAATGACCAGAACGATGATATATTTTCTGCCATATCTTTCGCAGGCGCATATTTAAAAAAATATTATTTTTTTGTGACATAACGAAGACTTAACGATTTTCGGACTCTTCTTTACGTTACTGTGAGACCTTGCTTTTTCCCAAATTTCATTATTCTGTGTCAACGCAAAGTACCCTATAGGTTTTGATTTATTTGCAAGTATTAAAAATGCAGGATCAATTGTATTTTTGTTTTTTTTATTGCTTTGCTAAGTCAACATGCATGTAAGTTATTCGTAATCCACTATTTAATTGGCACCTTCAATTTGCGAGAAAAGAATTCGTGACTATAAATAGAATTTTCACGAATTAACACGGCATTCTCTGGTAGAAAATGAATTAGCTTTCATTTCACGACTTTATATATCAACCTAGTGCATATCTAAACAGACGTCCCTAGTTACGCCACATGAAATGAAACAATCATTAATTAATTAAAGATGTTTCTACGGAGGAACGCTTTTAGGAAAAAAATAACTTTTTAGAAGTGAGTACAAAAACTAATCGATACCAATCGTTTTTTAATAAAAAATAACGATTTTTCGTAAAATATGGAAAATTACTCATTCGTCAGATTGACGATTTGAATAAAACTTTAAGGCTTTTGTTTTCAGTTAGTATATATAATAGCGTAATTTTTTTCCTTATAACAAAACACTTTATGTTACTTTATTTACTCATGATTATAATAATTTGCATGTTGTTCAGTACAGTACGATGATCTTACCCTCAGTGTGTTTGAACTATGCGCAGACCTGTTCAAGATTAGTCCGTACGCCACGTTCGCTGGAAGCAGAGGCGAAACGCGCGTTTACACGCTGCAGCTGCGCGATCCGCCGCGTACTTATAATGATGCGGCACCAAGAAGTATCGTCTGACACGGGTGAGGCATTTTTTTGTATTTATTTGTCAATATACTTTATTTTAAATTATATATGGAGATATTTTCATAATATAATAAGTAAAAAATAATAAAGCCACGCGCAATATTAAGGATTTAATAAATAATAATATTAAATCCTTAATAAATACCGTGTTCTTTACGTTAAGAATTAAGAATTAATTAATTAAGAAGTAGAAACAAGTTGATCGGTGTATAAATATAGCAAAGTCCACCTAAAATAAATATATTCCCAAAAAATTAGGTGCAGATAGAGGCGCTAGATTAAAAAGAGTAGCATGGAACCTGTAAAACGGGCGCACAACCCCTATATTCAATTATTTGTTATCAAATACTACTAAATATAAATTTTATTGACTGTTCTTTACGTTGATTTGGTAGTTTCATAAAAAAATATCTTACTTATTAAATAAGCTTTAGTTCAATAAATCGTCGTCAGTTTGTTGGAAGCATAGAGCTACTATAAGACTATCGAAATTACTATAAGACTATCGAGTATTAAAATAAATTATATTAAAGACTGGTTGCCTTCCGAAATATATGTCTTGAAAGAAAATGTTCCGAAAGATAAGAACTCGTTAGAATTTTGTCATAGGACATGGATTACGATTGTCGTCGAATATTTTGCCTTGCTAGGCAAAGTACAAAGAGCTTACTGCCAACTTTTAATACAAGAAAAGAAATTGGAAAAAAAGGAAGATATTTATTGGTATTTTTAATTCTTATAAACACGCCTATTAAAAATATAACACATGCTTAAATAGTTCTGTAGATATGTTTGTTTTGTATTTGAATTATATTTATTTTTATTGCCTTCTTTCCTGACTGTCAATCGCTGAATTATTTGGTTTTTATATTTAAAAAACAGACAGTTTTTAAATTTGACTTAAAATTAATTTTCACTGTCCAACATATCATTTATTACAAAAAATAATGAGTAATATATATACTAGACGGAATTAATACTAAATAACGATTTTATTTCTTAACTTGAGCTTAAAATAAGTATTTTTTAGACAAATAACTTAAATTTTGCTAAATGGATTAGAAATTGATATTCAATATCAATTTTTGTTTCGATATGGAGAGTTTTAGGACATAAATAAATTACTTAAGCCATCTATCGATTACTCTGTTTCCTATTTTTAAATATCTGCTATCTGTACTTTTATGTTTACAATTAAATGCTTCCCTATCATCGTAAAATTGAAACGAAAGGTCTGATGAGAAATTCTGCCACACATAACTTCCTTTAAAATGTGTCTTCAATAATAAATCATCATGCGCGTTCAGAATGGGCTTTTCCAAAATATTAATCATTATGTGCAAAGTAACATACGAGTGATACGATATAAAAGTGAAAAATGTGGTATTTAATATAAAGGACAAAATGTTTTATTCGTTCACGTAAATTGTTCATTCTTTTTCAATTTCGTTACGTAATTTCAGGTCGTATTTAATTCCTAAAATAGGGAATAGGTTTTCGATAATTAAAATTAATATGTAGAAGTAAAAAAAACCCAAGCAGCAACTAAACTCGTGGCTTTACACTATTTTTGCGCTAAAACTGCTAGTGAATTTAAAGAAAAAAATTATACTACTTTTGCCATATCTCCAAAACTGCTTTGTCGAATTAAATAAAAAATAACAAGTATTCTCCATGTGCCAAAATAAAGCACTTTTAATGTGTTATTGAAATAAAGCAAGTTTTTTAAAGTGTTTATGGGAAATAAGCTTAAATTTTAAAGGAGCAAGTCTCAACTATTATACGATTTTTCCAATTTAAAATTATATATATATATATATATATATATATATATATATATATATATATATATATATAGCGCATGTGCAAATCTAGATATATCTGTTAAATTGCTAGGCAATACTCCTTATGTAAATTGTTTGATGGAATCAAAATTAATATCAGTTAGGTATATTGAATAGCTTATAAAATTACAATCAATGCAGTAAAGTTATAACATATCCGCGTGATTGGTATCCCTTATTTTGTTAAGGAATATTGACTAACCAGACATATTGCTAGTCAGCTTATAAGGCATGTGCATGGGTGTATTAGCATTACTAGTCTTGTCGGGAACCGGCTCCAGCTGAACCGGTGGTTTACTGTTTGAAGAAATTAAAGTTATTTGAACAGTATGTAATATGACACGTCATATTTATAAGTTCAATTTACTGATAGTCAAGATAGCAAAGAGTTTGGGATGAAATGTTGCTTCCATATTACAATGAGTGAAAGCTCAAAAATTTACTATTACGCTAAAAAGGGTCGTTAAACTACAGGAAGCTTTTTTACAAATGTCATCACATGTTTATAACACTCTGTTATTATCTGACTAAACTATGAATCCTGACATTATCAGATCTTGACAGGCCACATTCTGAGTGATTATCTAGTAAAATTATTAAATATACTGTATCTAAATTTTATCGGCTTATTTTTATCTTCATATTTATAAGTTCAATTTACTGGTAGTTAAGATAGCAAAGAGTTTGGGATGAAATGTTGCTTCCATATTACAATGAGTGAAAGCTGAAAAATTTACTATTACGCTAGAAAGGATCGTTAAACTACAGGAAGCTTTTTTACAAATGTCATTACATGTTTATAACATTCTGTTATTATCTGACTAAACTATGAATCCTGGCATTATCAGATCTTGACAGTCCACATTCTGAGTGATTGTCTAGTAAAATTATTAAATATACTGTGTCTAAATTTTATCGGCTTATTTTTATCTTCATATCTACGAGTTTATACATTATTAACTAATTTATTGTCAAGGTCATGGTTTACATGATGAATATATATCGGCTGCTTGACCTATAGCGAGTGCATTTTGAAACGCACCGGCCAGCCATAATTTTATTTTAATTACATAATTATTTTCATCAAACGTTATTTTTACACAATAATTTTTTAAGTTAGGAAATTAGAAAATAATTTCGTAAGCCAGGAAGTAGTTCCTTTGAATGGGTGTCCTGATCTCTATAAAACTGAGCAAGATAAATGAGTGAAAGAATTTTCCTGCTAAAATTTCATGTGTTACATAGTACAACAGATGTATCGTTTTTCAGACTATTTCAGGTTCCTTTTCTTTCTGGGACCTTCTGAAATTTGCCAGAATAATCTTTCACGTTTGGAAATGTTTAATATCTCTCAAATATGAAATGAGCAAATGGATTTCGGAAACCTTCCTCTGAAATTGTAATCGTTTAAAGAAATGAAATTGTGATTTAACAATTTAAGTGTTAGACAGTGGAGGGCAATACTATAGTTAAACTAATACAAATACATGTATACGTACGTGGTTATGTTGCTTTTTAAATTCTCATAGTTTTTTCATGGAATGAAAGTGACACGATTTTTGAAGTGTTTAAATTATGTAAATGGATTTACTCCTGACTTAGGTCTAAATTTTTTTACATATAAGTATAAAGTTTAAAAATTAACATTTTTGACCATAGTAGGCAAACAGGCTATTACGATTAAATATATACTTTTACGTAGTAGAAATTAGCAGTTATTGTAAGTACAGAACACCTATTTGCAACAAAAAAAAGTTTTAAAGATTGCTAACTTGATTGGAAAATTTGTTAAAATAAATGTGAAGCCAAAAAATATGCTAATTAAGGTACCAAAAAATAATTTAAATTGTCTACTGATTTTATACATAGTATTAACATTAATTCATTAATTCATAAATGACGTTCTTGTTATTGAGCTTTAAGATGAAATTAAATTTTTGTGAAATGAACTAATTAATGGTATAGCATCCTTAAGGCGTGAGTTCCATTTGCATTGTGCAGTCTTTTTTAGAGCTACTTGCATATATTGATAAATATATTTTATAACAAAACCTGGATATGAAAGGTTAAAAGGAATGCAACTTTTTTAAAAGTAATGAAATATTACAAATTTGATAAATATGTATAAAATGATCTAATTTATACATATTGTATAATGTACTTATCTATTCAACCTTCAACAGTCTACAGTACCATTTGCATCTTTTATTTTGTTAAATGCCGGTCAATTTTGGATTTAAAAATTACACAGGAAACTGAACGCAATTGAAATTAAAACCTTGGGAAAATGACTAGATTATAATTCGTACTCGTAAATAAATTTATATGCGTTTTTCTTAAGCATCGTATGTAATTAAGTTATTTCCGGAGGGTTTTATTATTTAAAAGCAATTTCAAATACTAATTATTTTTTTATCCGTCATCACTCAGTTCAAAAATACATAAAATGAATTGGTTTTTAGGTGAACGAATCGAGTGACATTTTCTGAATTGATATAACGGATCGAGTCTGCCCTATGTAATTAAATAACTTGAAAAAGAGAATAACAAAAAAAGATTTCCCTTCGTTTTGCAAACCACGACGATACGCTCTATCCTGTAATCAAACTAATTTATTTTTTGTGCCAAGCTGGCATTGTAATTTCACATCCGACTGTATCCGGCTAGTCGGAAATCGCTTAATGACTTCATTAGAACCCAGAAATAAGTCCGTACATCGACTTTCTTTTGCCGTCTGAAGAACGGTTTCCTTATGCGTATAACGTTAATATACAGTAATGTGGTACTGGGTGTTACATTATGATGATATTTGGCTAATATAAAACGATGGAAAAAATATTATCTATTATCTCGATGAAAGGAAATGGTAGGTTAAGAACTTGAAAAGCGCTCACTCTAGAGCTTATACGTCAAAACTATGATTAATGAATGTATTTTACATAAAATTATCCAAACAACAAAGTTTCCATCTGAAGGGATCTCTAAAAGAGAAGACGATGGTTCCATACATATTTAGGAACTAGGGAATATTTACGTAGTATTTTCATTAAAATATTTAGAAATATTAATTTTCCATAACTATCTACGTTAAAGTCACTTGACCTTTAAAATATTTTAATTCTTTTCAAGTAACCTAAATTAAAACAAATTAAAATTTAAGCTATGTGGGTTAAATTTGAAAAAAGTACGAGCAGAAATAGCGCTATGAGGTTTTCGTATATATTTGGGCACTAGGGCATATTTACATAGTACTTCCATTAAAATATTTAAAAATATCAATTTTTAATTATTTAGATATATTGCGAACTTTATCTTTGACAGGTATAGAAACTCAGTGCGTATTTAAAAATTATGCCAACTAGAATCAACGCCATAGTTTTCGTAAAATATGCGCCGAGACTTATAAAACTATTTTTCCAAAAATTTTAAATTCAGTAGTCTCTAAACAGGAGGGGAAAACATATTTTTTCGAAATTTTTTTTATAACTATGAAGATAATTCTATCTTTATAGTCTTAATCTAAAATTACAAATTCAGACTAATTAAAAAAACAATTAAGAGTAATAACTTCAAAAAAATTGAAACTTCGTAACTAGCCCATTCAGTCGATATCCCATACTATATATAGAATTAAACAAAAAAATATTTTGCTTAGTTCGCGATCCTAAAATTAATATTCTAATATTTTTAAGTGTTATATATTAAAAACATGTCTGTGAACATGTTTTATTACAAGGCTAAATTTCAAGTTTCTGCATCTAGCCGTTTCGTTGCTCGCGCGCCTTCGTACGTTATGCGTGTCGCGCGTGCGTGCGTGCGTGCGTACTGGCATGGCTGCGTGGGTGGATGGCGGATTCAATGTGTTTAGATTTTCACAATTATTAATTTTTTTTTATTTCCAAAAAGAGTTTGAAGTTAAAAAATACACATATACATTCAATTCTTATACGCGAGGCATCGCTTTGGTCCATCTGAAACCGCTCTTATGATTTCAATGATATTTATTATACTAATATAATAATTTATTTACATCATAATGAAAGGAAAAAAGATTATATCGATATAACTTACTATGCTAGGAAGGAGATCAAACTGTATTAGTTCAAACTAAATGAGCATATCTTAGTTTTATTTATTTTCGTATTTCACTTATTTTATTAACTTTGTTATAATAATTAACTATTTTATGATGATTTAATCTTTCCGCGTTTCAAATTAATTTCAATCGTTCTGCTAGTTATCATGAAGTTGAGCGAAGAAAATAAAACATTTAATTAATTGTTTACTATATTCATTCTGGCAAATATTGGATGCCTGCTTACATTTGAGGAAGTAATTTTATTAATTCGGGACAAACGAATAAAAAATAGCTTAAATGAAAGTACCAGTAATTTTTATTTTAGACCTGAGCTAACATTTTATCAATTTACCGTTCTTTCCTATTTATTTTCTAATTTTAGTTAGTGTTAACTCACACAAGTTGACATGAATAAAATTGAAAATATTCTTGTCCAACCAAAAGCATGCAAGACATGGAAGAAAATAAAAGACCTCACAAAGCGAATCTAAATCTTCGTTAACCAATTCCTTAAATACATTATCCGAACAACTTGGCCCAAGAATTTATCTAATGAAGATTGGAAAGATGCAAGGAAATTTTGGTTCATAATGAAATAAAATGCCGCAAATCGAACTGGATTGACAATACGCCCAAATCGAACTGGATTGACAATACGCGTAAGTACGCTTTTATCCCCAGATGAGGTTTGTATGGGAACTCCCAAGAGAAGAGGAAACATTGACATTCTAAATAGATCCAGTGGTAAACTGTACTGACGAAACTGAAGAGCATCGACACGCCCTGAAATAATGCAACTCGTGATTAAGAAAACCGATCAGTATGACGAAGCACCGTGTATGCCGTTGATTCACCAAAGTAATAGAGGATATGAAAAGAATTAATTAAATTATTTCTAGTAAGAATATTGTCATTACTTTTGTGACAGTAAAATTGTAGAAAACTGTTATTTGTATTCTTCCTGAATGTGTCTCTCAATAAAAATTACGTCTAAAATATCTATGAAACTTATATCATATAAGCAGGGTTCGCAAAATTTTGAAGAGCTGGTTGCCAAAATTTTATGATTAAAACTCTAAGTTTTCGTCAACCAATTACTTAAATATATTTTTCGAATATCTTGACCCAAGAAGTTTTTTAACAAAGATTGGGAAGATGCATGGAATTTTTTATTGCTCATGAGACAAGACGTCGCAAATAAAACTTGGTTAACATTATGTCTAGAAATAAATCCATCTTTATCCCTGGATAAGCATTGGATAAAATATCCCAAGGGACTCTAAAGGTGCAAGAAATATTGCCATTTGAAACAGCGTCAGAGTCGATACGACCTGGAATAAAGAAATTCGTGATGCAGAGAAACTGTTAGTATGATGAAGCACGGTGGATGCCTTTGCTCACTAAAAAAATATAGGATATGAAGAGAATTACGTAAAATATTTCTAAAAAGCATGTTCTGATTACTATTGTGACAGTATAATAATAGAAAAATGTTATTTCGTTTCTTTCTAAATCTGTATATATATATATACTCAATAATAATTATGCCTCAAATATGTACGAAACTCTTAGATTAACCAAGGCTCATGTAATTTGTGGATTTAATTGTAAATATTAAGTATATAAATATATATATATATATATATATATATATATATATATATATACACACTGATGTGTGCTTTTGACTGCGCCATAGAAGTGAAAAATAAAATAAGAAATGGGATAAGACCATACGCGTATTGTATTAAAATATTTTCAAATTAAATATTAATCAAAAATAAAAGGTAATTCTTGAAAGGATGCATTCCGTTTTAGATAGTGAACCCACTTGGTTAATGCCAAAGGGAACGAAGTTTACCCGAATTGTTAACTCGCTCTTCCGATGCCATGGGTAGACGATTTTATCCAATTCATCGTCACCAATCCGAGCGTGATGACACAGATGTGTTCACGGCTCAGAAAAAATGTGCATGATGTGACTAAAGATGTTTTCGCTTCAAAAATTAGCATAGGATTTTTTTTCATCAAGTTCATATTTGAATTTGTAATAATTCAAAATATGCTGCACACATTCATTGGAATAAGAAAAATAAACGAAAGAATTTAATTGTAATTAAAATATCAAGTCTTTAACCACTTTTTTGTAATCGTACCGTGGGTAATCCATTGAGATAGAGTACCTCAATGGATTAACCAAGAATACGGTTCAATTTGCATTTATTTTTACAAATCGATGGTGATTCAATTTAGAATTATTTTAACAAATTGCAGCACACAGAGCAAGTAGTAGGGCGGCTTTCCCAGCTTATCTGGGCAGTAGTGCAGTCTTACTGCGGAGTGATAGGCGATCTGCATTATATTTATCGTTATAAGCAAGTGTTATCTACTGACTAGTCGAAAACAAAAGGACATGGGGTCGAAATATGTATAAACTGCAGAATTAAATGTAAACTAGAAAGTATAGTAAGTGAACCGCCAATACTACCTCACTAACCTTTAACTATGCATTCGATGAAACTCTATTAGCAAACTACTGTTTTACTACGGATTAGTAAGCTATGGTTGAGAGCACGCTTTTATTAAGTATGAATACACAATGGGCGGGGCACCCTT
The DNA here is from genome assembly GCA_039881145.1 of Druceiella hillmani. Taxonomy (NCBI): domain Eukaryota; kingdom Metazoa; phylum Arthropoda; class Insecta; order Lepidoptera; family Hepialidae; genus Druceiella; species Druceiella hillmani. Next base: position 27,785,774 of record JAYKKI010000025.1, read on the forward strand.
ACGCCGAGGTATTGAAGTAATTGATTCAGGAATCCAATTAGATCCAGGCCTGACTTTTCGTGGTCATTTAGGGAATGCAGTGGAAAAGCTATTCAGAAGGCTTAGATTTGCGTTGCCGGGGACTTTAAATATATTACTTTAATTAAACTATTATATATGAATTTAATACGAATTATATTAGAAGCCAGCTCTATTATGCGGAGCCCAAATGAAACTAAATATAGCCTCTTAATTGAACGTATCCAAAAGAATGTTCATTTTATATTTATACATAAGATGAGAGGTTAACTTCCATTTTCATTTTCCTACCTATTTTCTTTTAGATATACTAGTTTACCACACACTGAATTATATTAAATAAGTTTTTTTATGAAATTTATATTCCTATTCTTAAGTTTAAGGTCCCCATTTTTAACTTTCCACTTAACAATAGTATAAACAATATTATATTTAATTTAAAAGTCAGGCAACAAGGTTAAGTGGAATATCATATAAATGGACTTCGTTTATACATCGCAAAACTATTTTAATTTTAATTATAAACTGCATAATTTCGTTGGCTATGATACTTTATTATCGACTAACGCGCCGGCATTTAGTTTTGAATACACGATTAATAAAATTTTACAAGTATCCTATTTTTTTATTCTTTTTATAGTTTAGTTTTAATATAGCTTATTGAAAAAATAGGAAGTTTTTTCTAAAAACGATAAAAATAATGTCTGTTTGCGTTAAAAAATCTGCGTGTAAATACATATGAAGATACCCTATAGGTCGCAATTCTTGAAAATCGATTGATCAAAGTGAGAAGCTATTAATTTCTCTAATGATTAATTACTCCCTTTATTTTTGCTCGGGAACTACTCTGTGCCTCTGTTTCATGCGGATTTTATTGCTTCTTATGTTTGCTCAATACTTTTTTAAACTTTTTGTTACTTTAATATTTTCTTAGAATTGTTTATTTAATGAACAATAAAAAGGCAAAGTGTACACTTTTGGCTTCACCGGCAAGTTTCCGAATCAAAAAGCTGGAATAAGATCATTCATAATTTCGAAATAAAAAATTAAATATTTAACTTTTTCCCCTCTCTGTTTTTTTTAATTCCTAGACAATAACAATGCAGACATGTATATTTGTATAATGATAGACTAAAATCGAAATTGCATCATTGCAATTCATATTGTCCGGACGTGTGAGCTTCACTCGGACTTTTTTAGTTAAAATTAATTAAGGGGGGATAGGGTGAGTTCATATTCTATTTGTATAATTTTGCAATACATGCATGTCTAGGATTTAATATAGGCGAAAACAATATTTTAAGATTTTTGTCTGTGTACCTGTCTCTTTATCTACATATTTATTTGCATGTTTCTTTGAGCAGTACGCTAAATTTATTACATACACTTTATAAGGACATTCAATAAAATAATGCTTGGGATTCTGATCAAAATCTAGGTTGCCTTTTACGATTGAATATGTGTTAACCGATTTAACACAGCGTAATATTACTAAAACGCTACTATCTTTCAAACTGATCCAAATTAATACTGAATAGCGTATGAAAAAAATTGGCTATGATATTTAAAGGGTAACGTATTGTTTTAACATTAACATAATACCGAGGACCTAGTTTTAAGCACTGACATTGTTCTGCTTCTCCCGTCCCCCCTCCAACAAATATAAAACGACAGATTACATACGACTTTTTTAAAATACAAACATTCTCGCCAGAGAAAACGCATTCCACCGTATTCCGCCGCAAAATTAAAAAAATGTACACGAATTAACCAAAAACTTTTAAAGTATTAATCAATGTACGCTGAACAAACAGACAGAACACAGATCGATAATTTAATATTTGTAGTTTTTGTCACCTTTCATTCAATTATCGGCAAAATTGCAGATGAAAACTATCTCCATATAAGTGTTTTTCTTCAGATTAAAATTAAAATGAACTTTAAAATGAAGTTGAATAACTTGTCTTTAAAGACGGACTTATTTGTTCTTATGTATCTAAAAGTAAAGCTGACTGTCCCTCTTATCTAAATAGGCTCACTCAATACTTCATCTTTCTTATATTATTTTACTTAATTGTAAAATATTAATTTCTATAGAAAAATAATGTTTTTGCCAAAGTTAGGATATTTCAAATGTAAAAAAAAATTTCCAGAGAGTAAATAGAACGAATCTCTACAGTATGAAAAGAATTCATACTACGTGGATTCCGTGTACATATTTAGGCAAAAATAAGAATTTAAATGTGCAGAATATTTCTATTAAACCGTTTAAAAATACCACTGTGTAGAGTACTACCAACGTGTAGATACACGGCCCAGTATATGCGTCATATCAGTATAAATGCTCAAAAACTATTAAGGACTTTTCTATATACTTTTCCGATAAGTTTCATGTCAAATTCTGTTAACTCCATATTTTCATAACTTTGACTTTAGTAGCTTCGATGATGGAGAAGAGGGAGTTATGGATATTTTTCACAATAAGTCCAGAATCATTTTACATAAAACTGAAAATATAATTTTGAAAACTTTGTAACTTGTTCTTTCAAATAATACATGAAATTTAAAAAAAATCAATTACTGCGTTTGCAAGTTTTGACATCAAACGGTTTCTGAGAAAAATAGCCTCAACAGGAGTATAGGCGGATAGGTCAAGTGAGTGATCTTATAAGATTTTTCTTTTTCCTTCTTTTAATATAAAAAATCCCAGAAATGTTCATAATTATTGACAAATAGTATTAAAAAAATGTATTGTGCTCAAAATTAAATCATTTACTTATAAACTTTCTTGAAAAATTTTGTATCCATTCACGTATCGTTACTTTGACAGCACTCTTTGCTAGAGCGGGTTGTTCAATGAACTTGTGTTTTAATTTTTGTGGGTCAAATATAAAAAGGATGATATTTTAATGACAGCCTTCTTGCTTGTTCAATTATTGGGATATGGCTACACGTACGCATAGCTTTTGCATGTGAAGTCACAAAAAACAGAGAATCTGCAAGAGCTAGAAAAAATAAGAATTTTATTTTAGCTATGCCTTTTTGGAAATTCGTCTCTGATTAAACAAATGAATAGAAAATTTTTTTCAATATTATTTTCTTTAATACATTTTATGGTACACAAAACTATTGCACTTAAAATGTTGATTTGAACTCAATTACTGATTCGAAGGAATACTTTGAAAATATTCAAATAGATTGAGATATGTCCATTGCAAAAATCATTAAAACTCTTAATTATAAAGATGCTCATACCATTGACTTAAAATAAAATGTCTCTGAAGGAAATAATACAGAAGTAAAATGAAATATTTTAAAAAACAAATGGCAACTAAAGTGGAATCCAGAACGAAAAAGCATTATTGGAGTTAGAAATTGAAAACTTTGGAACTTTAAAATATTTCTACTGCTGTTTAAGAATTTATAAAAACAAGTTCCAGATGTAAAGACAAATTAACTTGCATATAGAAAACGTTAATAAAGTTGCATTTCTTTAGATAATATGTATAATTTAAGAGGTTACGTAGATCAAATGTATAAAACCAAATAAACAGGATGATTTAAGTTATAAGGGCAGATATTTATTTTCCCATAAAACAAATAAGGAAAAAAAAATAAACTAAAAAATGATACCTAATGGTAGAATATATTAGTCAACTTTGGCATCTATCATTAATAAATATCCTACGTTGAAACTTTTTTATTTTATCACTAACGATAATTAAACATACGAAAGTTTTTGTGTAATTGAAAACAAATTAAAATTTAATTTTACAATTAAAAATATCTACATATGACTCTAATTTTAAATCTAGGTTTAATGATTGTCCCATAACTTAAAAACGTAAAAGTCGAAAATAATAATATTGAAATTTTAAAACTTAAATAAGATTTGATTAAAAAACAATTATATATTTCTAATATTGAATATATTTGGCGTTAATTTTGTAGAAATTCATTATTCACAATTAAATGAAACTACGCGTTGTATTACTTCTACTTTCTTTAATTTCTTTACCACGACCTAGGTTTCGTTGTTTTACAACATCTTCAAACATCTACAACATCAGCAAAGATCTTTGCTAATATCCCACCTGAAGATATTGTTATACAACGAAACCTAGGTCGTGGTAAAGAAATTAAAGAAAGTAGAAATAATATTACATCATGAAGTTTCATTTAATTGTGTATAATTCTAATTTTTCTATATACTATCGAATAGTAAATCTGTATAAACCTATACAATTTTATCAAGAAAACCATGTTTATTTTCCTGTATTACTGGCTTAAAAATAAAATTCTTACATTTCATCACATCAAATTTTAAATTAGTCATGAAAATCGAAATTAACATTGTTGCAATGTAACTTTCTGCCGTTATTTAGACTTTACAGACTGATAAATACATAGATATTCCAGATTCAAAACCATTTCAATTCAAAAAGAAATTCTTAACTTTTTAATAAATTATCACACGTTACTAATTATAAAATTATGCAGCTTTGTACTAAAACTGCTGCGCTCAAGTGATTGCTAAAGTCACCAACACCGGAATAAAAATCCATAGAATATAGATAAATAAAACAAGCTATTGCGTAACGCTTGTCTCCAAATCCACACTGGGCATGCTCTCTTTTTAAAAATATATCGTTTTAAAGGAAATGCTTTTGTCATTATCTACTTTGTCCTCGTTTAGGGGTCGACACGACAATCACTACCGACAGGGCTCCGCCATAAATATCCCCTCGACTTAGTCTGTGTGGGCGAAGCGGCATTGTCACGTTACGTTTTACGTTTTCTCAATACGGTCCAGTAATAAAATGACGTTAAATTACCGGCGGCCACCTTTTGGACCTATCGCCGTTCGTTTTCGATCGGCATCGCCTGGGGTGGACAGTTGCTGTTTGAATTTAGTTGCATTTTTATTTGTCTGCGTTTAATAAAAAAGCTGGCTTATTAATTAATTCAAATACTTTTTGCTTTCTTATCACACCTTACATAAAATATAAAGTCATATAATTATGGGAAAACTGAGAAATATAAAACAATAAAAGAACACGGCTCTATAATGTAACTTCAATAGTTTAATAGTTTTTAGGAGACTTACAGCAGTTAGTCAAATAAATATCCATTTCTTTGTAATAAAATAAACATCAAGTTAAGAAAAAAAATCTTAATCAAAATGTTGGTAAATACAAATGTGTTTCTTAATTAATAATATTACCTTTAGAATTATCTGTAGAATCATAAACTAAAACTATTCTAATAAGTAAAAATGAGGTGACGTTAGACATTCAACAGAAGCGAAGCTTGTTACCCATCGCATAAAAAATTAAATTTCTATTATTAATTAATAGAATATAATGTTGATATCAAAAATTAAAAATTTGTATTTTTACAAACAATTTTCGAATTGTTTTTCAGACAATAAAAAACACTTAACACAAGACGAAAATTCATAAACAGGTTAAGTATACCAAATAATATCGTCAATTTATATATATATATATATATATATATATATATATATATATATATACATATATATATATATATATGTATGTATATATATATATATATATACATATATATATATATATATATATATATATGCTCAGCCAATGAGGAGTGTTTCATCAACGTGTTCACGACTTTTCACTTTTTTCAGTAAGCTCCCCATTCCAAGGGTCGATTAAGAAGCTTCACTTCAAAACTATAATCGAGATTATTTCAAGACAACTCATTTACTTCAAAACGGGTGAAAATTTTAGATATTTCTGCTATCACTGAGTGTACCTAGTAGAAGTAGTAGATAGAGACATCAGGTAACATGTTGGTACTAAAAACATAGTAAATAAATTTCGCTTCAAGTACTCGCTTTTTATTTTTTATTTATACTGAACTGAACAAGGGTTATCGCCGCAGTCGCGAAGATTAACTCCACCTGCGGTTACTATTATACTGCGGTACCGTATTCGGCCCAATTTTTGTCTTATCTATTACATTTATGTTATAAAATAACTTCTCACCTAGTTAATTCAGGCAAAGATGATGGAGTTCTCTATGATTTTCTCGTAATATTCTTTAATTCTTAACCTATTCTTAAATACATTTCGAAGCACTTTTTTATCATTACGTATTTGAATAGATCTAATAGGGCAGGAAAGAAAGATAGACAACGTTAGTGACTACGTTTTTATAAAATATTTTCTTAATACTTGTTCCTTTCTTAATTTTATTTTTTATATCCGTAGCATCAAAATTTTTAAAATGTCGTTGACTTTTGCTAGTTTCTTACCTTAAGTACCGATGTGACTGTAAAATGGTAGAAAAAAATTATTTCTTAGTGATATAATATATTCCACCTCTATAATGATAAAAAAATTAGTTTTCTTGTTATAAATTTATTTATTTATCTACTTTAATGTACCTAATTGATACACATGGCGGATTTATTGCAACGAGAGCAATATCTTACAGTCAACTTTAACACCAGTCGAGCCCTGCTCGACGAACGGCCGAAAATCGAACCCGGGTCCTCGCCGTGCGCCGCGCAGTCAAAGGCCGTATGCCGTGTGATCAATACAACACACCACAACGATAAATATAAGAGAATAAAAAAACGGGAAATATAATCAAAAGTATTATTTCCAGTGCGGATTGGTATACTAAACGAAAACTAATAACTTGTAGAAACGTATAGTTTGATTTTTTCAGCCCGGTTTTCCTCAAAACTGATGTTGATTAATACTTTGTTGGACAGCCTCAATTCTTTCTTAAATTAATTTTTTTTGACATTGCAAGATTGAGTATCTTACATTACAGTTTTCCATTAGCAGCATAAATGGCGTATATTCAAAAATATTTTTTGTGAGTCAGAATAAGAATGACATTTATTATTTTTTCATAAGAAATTTTAGATATATTTTATTCTTTAGATTATTTTCCATATTTTACTTTAATTACTTACTAATATCTAGATTATGATAAAATAAATTTTTAATACATTTATGATCTCTAAAAAATAGTCCAAGAAAAATTTCGTCCACTCAACAGCAGAAATTAAATTAAAACGATCAGTTTCATGATCCCTTAAAAATATTGGGCAAAATACGTGGCCAAATAAATACTTCACAAATATTATTTGTTGGAAATAATTTTTTTTTTTTAATTTTTTAAATATTATATGTGAGAAATAAAAGTGAAAAAGAAGGATTTACTCTCGAACGACTCTTAAATGAAAAGTCCGGCCTATTAGGGATGTACATGAAATTTTCAATATTATTTTCCCTCAACAAAAGTTAATTTCTTTTAAAATTGTTATCTATTCGCCTTCATGTTTGACAAAAATATGGTTTGTATCATAATTAATCGAATAATTAACCTTATATTCGAAGTCCAATAAAATTGTCATATCCCATTGCGTTTGCAAGGCCATTTTTTCTTATTATAAAAAATAAAAGCACTTGGAAATTTAACACTAAACGTATTTCATGATTTCGGTCCGTAACGTTGGAAAAGTATGATATTTACAATATTCCAACCAATTTATTTATTTACTTGCGAGTCGAGGACTGTTTCAATTGTAATTGGTGAAAAAACCACTGGTCTTAAATTTAGGATCTTATTTAATCACCTTTAAAGGATAGGCACGTTCCAAAACTAACTAAGAACTTCCTCGCCGCGATTTAGCTGGGACATTTCATTATGTTCAAGGAAGAGAATGAGGTCGGGCGGATAGAAGTTTTAATTTCATGCCATTAATTATTGGACAATCGTTTAGGAGAACAAAATTTTTAACACACGGCCTTTTAAATATTAGGTTTGAAACCGAAATTTTCGTTTATTTCAAGGTGAATGAAAATAGTACTTTAATAGTTAATGATAAAAATAATACACCAATTTTACGAATTTATTATTATTATTACCATATTTTCTGCAGTTCAATATTACTCTTGTGAAATATTTTTGTATGTTTTTAATTATTTTGATTTTAATTATAATATTTTAACATCAATGTCTCCAAGTGAAGTAAATCCCCTTCACTAGGAGACATTGATACTCAAATATTATTAATATTTTAGCATCGATATCTCCTAGTGAAGGGGATTAGGTAAATCCAGACCTGTTTAAATTATATGAAAAAAGGCTTGCTCCAATCTCAAAGGTATTTTTTCCAACTTTCAAAAAATTCTGAGAGGAAGTATTTATATTTTTTACTAAATATATGACTCAAAATTTAATAAAAATCACCTTTATTATTTATTAAATCCTTTGATGTTTTTAAAGTTATCTTGCATCTAGAATTCTTCCTGCTCGTGAAGGATGTGAAGATCAAAACCCCCCTTTTGGTTTGCAAAGTACCTAAAAGCTGAATAAGCTATAGGATAAAAATATTGTCTATTTTGTTACAGTTTATTAGAGACAAAATTAGATAGATAGAGATAAAAATATTGTCTATTTTGTTACAGTTTATTAGAGACAAAATTAGATAGATAGAGATAAAAATATTGTCTATTTTGTTACAGTTTATTAGAGACAAAATTAGATAGATAGAGATACTGTTTTCTATTTTAATCAACTTTAACAGGAAACTTCTGAGGTGAAATTTACTTTCAGGTAGTTCTCAATACTAGAACAAATTTCTTTATTTCCGAAAAAAACAGTCATCAAAATAGTTATTACCAATTATTAGAATTATAAATAACAATATATTTATGAAATCATAAATAGTTAAGAAATAATAATTGCTTATTAAAATTAAAATGACACTTTTTAATGATAGGTAATTATTTTCTGTTCTTAATTAACCAAACATTATTACTTTTAAAAAATAATCGACAATGAGAAGTAAAGTACCATTGCTTTAATTACTTTAATTAATTATTAATCGTTAAACACAAAAAATAACAATTTTCAAATAATAATTGTTAACTGCCTGAATCAAATAACAAAATATTTATTCGAAATATATATTTACCAAAAAATTCGCAATAGGAACTAAAATATCTTATTAGTCACCAAATAATAAAACAATAAACAAAAATTTTAGAATAAAAATCGTCAAATATCCGAATCAGGTAAATAATTATTATTTTGAAATTAATGTTAAACAAATAATTATTAGGGACTAAATATTTTTAAATCTAGCTTTTAATTACTTACTAACTGTTAAGACCAAAAATAGCATTTCGTAAATAATAATTGTTAACACTCTGAGTTATGTAAGTACTAAAATGTTAATTTGAAAGTAACGCTTAACAACTAATTAGCAATAAGAACTAAAATACCCTTACATCTAGCTTTGGATTACTTATTAAATATTAAAAAATTTAATATCAATTCCTAAATAACAGGTAAAATCTGTCTGACTTACGTAACAGAATATTATGGAAATAGTTATCAACAATCACATAAAATTATTAAACCTAAATGTTTTGTTATAATAAATGTATTACAAGTTTTATAGTTTTTATTGGATAGAATTTTTACTGCGGATTCACATGTATTCTTTGTGGCATTGTAAGATTTGAATTATATATTATTAGATAAAATTATCGTATCAGGATTATCAGTTTTAGTTTTGTGAAGAGGACAACATCGCCTCTTTGAATGTAGATAGAATGTCGGTTATATCGCATAATACTTGTTCTTTTACAGAGGACGAATTAGTTACTGTTTCTTTTATCGTATTTTGAATATCAGGATTATTGGTTTTAGTTTTGTGAAGAGGAAAAACATCTCCTCTTTGAATGTAGATAGAATGTGGATAATATCGCATAATACTTGTTCTTTTACAGAGGAAGAAACAGTTACTGTTTCTTTTATTGTATTTTGTATATCAGGATTATCAGCTTTAGTTTCGTGAAGAGGACAACATCGCCTCTTTGAATGTAGATAGAGTGTTGGTTATATCACATATTACATGTTCTTTTGTAGAGGAAGAATCAGTTACTATTTCTTTTGTTGTATTTTGCACGTTATACGGAAAAATAAAACATCCTATGTATATATAGGCTATGCAAACAAATATCTTCAAAATCACAATCGAAGCAACAACTTCACATTGTCACTTAATTATATTTATTATAAGTCCATATGACCTGATGGACGGAAACGGGGATATATTTATATTATTGATTTCATTGAAAATTAAAAGGCTTTAAACCTTTTAATTTTTCGGGGTCTACGTTCCTTACGTTTATAACGTTTTTCTTTATCGCTTCGAAAAATTGTGCTTTACTACAAATATTACGATCGAATTTTAACAATCTGTCGGCAGTCCCCATTTTAAAACTGGTCCATGAAATCCGGAGCACCCTTTCCTAGCCCTGATTCAGAATAATTCCAAGTGAGCTTCCTTATTTGTGGAAAATCCCTAACTAAATGAAGTATTATATAAAATATATACGTATTTCTATATTGTTAGATAGATGAGGCAGTAAAATGTGAAGATTTCAATGAAATGATTTTTCTTTATTGCGGTCTCTATAGAGTAAAAAAGATGTCAACAGACTACATTTACATCGTGTTTTTGTTAACATTTTTAACATTTTTAATGGTGCAAATAGAAGTTGTGTCAATCAAATCTACCATAAAATCATGTATATAAAGAACAACAGTATGAAGACAGACTCTTTTCTGCTTTCACCAACATGAAATAATTGCACTTTGTCTACAAATTTTAGATTGTAATATTCAGAAAAATCAAATTGAAGTACTGCATCATCTAATGTTAATTTTATCCTATTTTTTAATTTTTTTATCTTCCTTTCCATTAATTTTGACTGTGATATTTTTCAAGATCAATGATCGATGTATCATTTATTTCCAATAGTCGTTTAAATCCTCACCTGTGACATCATTCAACAGATATCTAAACGATATAGCTTTGATATCAGCACAGTAGAAACCATTTAGAATGCCACCGAGTGTATTTTTACTTTTTCTTTTACTTAATAAAATTGTATTAGAAATATATATTTACATAACAACTTATTAAACATTCTGATTAAATGCTAGCATGAATATATCACCGACACTTTGCTAATTTTTAAGCTTAAACTATTTTATGTGCCTCAATAAAAACGGAGCAAAGAAACAAGACATTAGGCGTAAAGAATAAACTTTGACGTTTACTAAGATAGGCAGGAAGGTGGTAATTATATTAGACTGCACGTATATTTATTCAAGTTGAAATTTATAGAGGTACATTCTCGGCAAATGCTCGAACCCAGTACTGCAAGAACGTGAGTAATACTTCCTAATAGGTTATCAAAATCTTTCAATAAAACTACCTAAAAATATTTTCAATTATTCCATACATTTATATTTGATTGTAAGCCAAATCGTCTACCAGAAAGTTCGCAATTCGATATGTATTTATTTGCATTATAAATGATTACTTTATGATTTTATACTTAACATTAATAAATTACAATACATTTTTAAACATATTCATTAACTTTCATTATTAATTAAATTTTATTTTGGATTGTTTTAGTAAATTTCCCAATTAGTTATATACATAAAGAATTTAATGCTGGATTTTCAAGTAAATTATTAAAATAATTAAACATTAATTAAAATTCGGTTTAATTAATTTATGATAATAATAATATAATAGTAACATTATATTAAAATGATAAATATTCTAATTCTAGATAAAAAACTCTGTATGAAAAAAATAATAAAGCTGAAGGGCGATTATTTGGAAACGGTCTGGCAGATGATTGACTTTCAATTAAAAGCCAAGAGAAAAGTAAAATAATTGTCAAACAATTTTATTTTTAATATTTATTTATTTAACCACTAATCTGTCCAATTTTTTTTATTTTTAATATTTAATTATTTAACTGAATTTAGATTATGCCAGCCGTATTTATAATCACGCTCCAGTCCTCTTATTATTTCCATTGTAATTATTTGCATGCTAAATATAATTTAATAATTTTTGTATTATTCCAAAGAAGTAAAACTTCTAACGCGCGTACATAAGTACACACATAATTTTTTTTTATTTAAAAAATCTAAATGTATGTAAAAAACAGTGTGATTGAAGAAGCTTCTATAAAAATATACTTCCGAGGAAATAAATGTTAGTAACACTTTTTCTTTAACATTTAAATGCACTGTACATAATTGAGGTCGCTGATATCTCAAAATGTAATATATTACCTTACGAAGTTATTAATTAAACCTTTATATTTAACACTTAGTCTCTTGCCTTCCGTCATGAGACTGAACGATGAAGGCTCGGCAAAGCGGCTTCCAACAACAGCAGCCGGATTGATCCGCTTTGATCTGACAGCGCCACATTAAGTGTGAAATTGCTCCAGTAGGCTGCTTACATTGTTTTACCTCCTTCTTTTGATCGTAATGGTTTTAATATTGTTGTGATTACAAATTGAATGTGAAAACCGTGAGTTTCTGGCCAGAAACATATTTTATTCAGGAAACCAATATTTGCTTAAAATACACCAAAAATACTTGGAAATATTAAATGTAAGAAGTATGGAACTTTATTTGTTATAGATTCGTTCCCATAATATTATAAAAAGATAATTATTTCATTTACTTTCATTTACTACATTCCTGAAATAACAATACTTAAAATAAATACATACAAAAATAAATACAAATTTGAATGTCGACTTCTTAACGTGACAAGTTAACTAACTACGAGTTTACTTCGTTCCAATGTAATTATATGGCATATAACAAAATTTGTAGACGTTCTGGAAGGTACATTTCGTATTAATGAAAATTGGAAAGAAAATAGGTTACATCAAAATCCACATAAAATTTGTGACAAATACGATAAAATAGTTACAAAATGATGGTGGAAAAAATTAGAAGTTTTTTTTCCCGTTTTTGTTTATTTCCAATTTTTTTTTCATTGCTTACATTAGGCTCGTTGACTTAAAAATAATTTAAATTATTAGACGAAAATTGGGACGGAAGATTTCTATGTATTTTTATTTGCAAAAAAAGTTATTTTATTCATCACAACCAAATTTCCATAAACACAATCTCTCCGATACTGTTGTACCTTTAAATGGATTTAATATAATGTCTATAAAATGCATGGTTTTAAATAATGTAATTGAAATAAGCTTCAGTCTCGTTTTATGGCATCTAAACTGTATAAAACTGCACAAAATGCACTTCTTTTTTTATAATATTTAATCCTGTTTATTAAAAATTTTAATATGGTCATCATTTCAAAAATTAATCCTAATCCGGATGAATGTATATTTATTAAATAAAATCATAGGATTACTAGTCTACTTATATGTGGTAAAATATGGTACTTATTTAGAAAAATATTCCGCTAACAGGTTACATTACTAAATGAAATGGAACATACCATACGTTCAATGCAGTCATTTAGAATTAAATTCTATGTTTTTGACAGAACAATATATTATGGATGAAAAATCGTTACAATTTTTACAAATCGCTTCACAGATTTCTCAACTCACTTCTATGTAAGCATTGCGAATTCGAAAAGAGGGCAACCTGTTGTGTTCACGATATCCTGTTGCCAAGAAATAATAAGAAATATCCCAAGTAAGTTTTCGATTTATTTTTACGATTTTCTGCCATGATATATTCGAAAAAACATGGAATTAAAACAAACATTATTGTATTGGCATCTCTTTTATACCAATTAATACTATATTTTTAAATATTGATGTCATGAATTTCTTTACACGACTTTATTATATTTCCCCTCTCCCTTTCATACATTTTAGTAAGGAGTTAATTTCATATAAAATATGTTTGATACCCTCTCCATGGGTTGTTACTTCCACGATACCAATGTGTTTAATTTTACAACTTTAGTAGCATTCAAGAACCCTCTAAATTTCTCAATTTAAGTAATGTCGTCGTCAAGTTACGGGTGAAGAAAAAAAATTTTTTTTATTTATTGCTTGACGAAACTTACTTTCACATAGTCACAAAATGAAAAAAACGGAAAATTCACTTCGCAATTTAAAATTATTTAGAAATATAAATTATTTTGCCATAGTATTCTTTTCATATTCGAATGGTTTCTCAGCCCTAGTTACTACAATGATATGATGTTAAAAATACATTTTTTTTATTTTTAATATTTTAAAAATTATAATAGATGGGAAATATTTATATACCTTAAAGGGACTTTCAAAGGCTGATTTACGGTTTTTATTTAATTTTATTTTAAAACATCCCCAAAATAAAATTGAATACAATTTAAAATGATTTAATCAAGACTATTTATAAAATGTTAAGAAATCATATTTTTTCCAAAACCGATTTCAAAAGCCTTATTTCATCAGCTTTACGTTTGAGGAATTTGACGTTGAAACTTTTAGTAGTGATCCAAAAAATTTACCCAACGCGACGTATAGTAAGTGAAAAATGTTAAAATCTCTGTTTGATAAAAGAAATATTTAAAAATAAATAGATTATTAAAAACGCTTTCATTTTACAGCTAATCCAGAGTTAATTTCATACTGACACAATAATCCTGACTTCTAAATAACAAGTATCTACACACAGTGTTTTCCGTCGTTTAAATTTACATTCCGTTTCAAAACTCTTTTTTCTACTTAATGGTAAAAAATCATTAAGTAATTCAAGTATCGTCTCATAAATAGCTGTAATTTATCTCGTAAATCTTTCCTTATTACGTTTAAATGAAAACATCAATTTTGTCATATTTCTCGCTAAAAGAGTTAAAATATCTAAGGGCTTCCTATATAAACTAATTAAGTTTCCAAACGAAAAAACGAAATCGATATAAAATTTAAACATCTTCAAATAAAAGAGCTGAAAACATATTGGATTATTACAATTGTACTTAACCTATACAAATATTGGTTTCGAAATGATCGCATCCGATCAGTAAAAGTGTTAAGACTAATTATAATTTAATTTAAATTTAATTACTTAATTTTTGAGTAACGAGTAAAAAAGGAATAATATATGTATATAATACTTATATTCGAGATAAGCGTTTCGTATTCTCGATATTATAGGTAGAAACTATTTTTCATAAGGGTCGATTTATCATACTGAATATTATAATTTATTGTGACATTGCAGCATTGATATTAATTAATGTAAATATATCATGAAATAAGCATGAGATAAGTTTCATTTTAAATGTGTTTTTTTAAGCAGTTCTTTAGTGAAATTCCAAGAGAATAGTCGAATGTTTTGATTTGCTGAAAGGCATGTGACAGGCGTGTATACCAATTTTTAGCATAAACTAATGTTTCATGCGCCAGTTGTGGTTATATATTCCCTTTCATTTTGGCATCTAAAAAATTTAAATTTGGCTGTTCATTTATTTAAAGGCATAGGTATAATATTATTTTCCACGTACAAACTTCATAAAAAATAAAACAAAATTTGTTTGTAACTCAAAAAATCAATTCTGGTAATAATGGTTATAACCCGGTATCATATTCATATATACAGTAAAAGCGTTACTAAATTTATTGATGTATGTACTTTAATGTATACAATTGATACAAATGTTGGACTTATTGCTACGAGAGCAATCTCTTACATCCAACCAGAATACTAGTCCAGCCCCGCTCGACGAGTGGCCGTGAATCGAACCCGGACCGTTGCGTTGTAAAAGACCATATGCTTCTTATTTGGGTACGTTGCGTTGTAAAAGACCATGTGCTTTGTGATTAATCCAACGAAAATACAGACAGGCTGCGGAAACACAGACACAATTGAGTAAAAATTTATCCCCCAATTTTTTTTGTAGGTTAAATACCTGTAGTTTTTCGTGAACATAAAATATAGGATATGTTATATGTCACGATAATATCGGAATGATGTGATAATTAACTTTAATAAAATTCAAATAATAAAGAAATATTTAAAATAATTTTATTAAAACCTTTTCTGATTGATAGAAACGTTATTGTCTCTAGCAATAAAGTAAATTAAGGTAACCTGAAAGTAGAAAACTTCAATATTTAATTTTGATTTAATGTGGTGGGCCGTAACAAGTTTATTATTATATTTATTGCAAAATAGATAATTTTAAAGTGTTTGTATATCTCACTTAAATATATAAAGAACAATAAGCAAAGGTCGCACAGGTAAAAAGAATGGAATTTTGCAGTACCCTGTAAATATCGCGTTATAAAAATAAGCAGGATGGTAAAAAAGTTTATATTTTTGTTACACGTGTAAAAACTTAATATGTAAGTACTTATTTTAGATAAGTTCTATATTATCCATGAACAGTAAAAGTAAAGACTACTTCTGAAATATTCATAATTTTATAAGCTTTTGGGTCATCAAAAGAAAACGAATATTTTCTAAACCTCAAATTTTCCTGCCCCACTACCTTCAAAAATTGTTTGAAACTCATGATATTTTAATAACAATTCACCTCTTTATTTATCTTTTAGATTCAAATAAATGTTCAGCACTTTTTGGATTATCATAAATTCAAATATGATATTGGTTAAAAAATTGCCTGTACCAATTTTTGAAGTGAAAACTTCTTTAGTGGCATCCGCACCATGCGCACTTTTCTTGAGCATTGAACGAAACTAAGCCGTCACACTCGGATTGGTGACGCTGAATCGGGTAAACTCGTCACCCTTCGGTATCAACCAAGCGAGTTCACAGTTAGGGTAAACTCGGGTCCTTTTGTCATCGGCCAAGCGGGTTCACTATTTAACATAAAGTGCATCCTTTCATCAATCATGTTTTATTTTGTATTAATATTTGATTTTCGAGTAGCTTGATATAATACGTGTACATTATTGTATATTTTATTTTAGTTTTCACTTCTATCGTGTGGTGATAAGCACACATCAGTGGTTATATATCCTTTTTATTATTATCTTGTGATGCTAATTGACATATATATTAGATTCAGCATAAAGGATGATTTCATCTGATAATCTCTCTACACATTTGTGTAATTTGACTTCAGAAACGACTGAATTATTTTTACTTTCTAGACTTAATTATCTACTAATAATTAAATCGTTGCTCTACGATTGTTATATTTTTAAATGCAAACAGATATAATGGGCACTTCGTATATAATAGAATGTCGAAAATATAAATTAAGATAATATAGTTTATGACATTTAACATATTTTTATGGAATTTAAGAATAATCTTTTGAGGTGGGAAAACTTTTTCAATTGATCGATTGGATTTTCAATTAGATTTTTCAAAACCATTTCAATTGATCTACTTCTAATACAGAACATTATGTAGTTACGAGTATTACATAGAATGTGGAGGATATTAGAGTCTTTCAGACACTATAAAAACGTAAAAATTTTTTCTACTAAAATTGACAGCATAATTAAATTAAATACGCTTAAGCGAAAATTACACATAACCTATCTAACGTGAAAACTAGTACACGTTAATTCTATGCCATATTTGAACAGGCGAGAACATTCGTGGATACTTTGTATGAGTTATTCGAAGTTCTGTAAATATTATGCTTTGAATACTAATAGATAAAGCCGAAAACTTGGTTAATTTGTTTGTTCGCCATAATTTCTGGAACAGCACCTGTAATTTAAAAAAAATTCGTTTTATAAATTTCATACTTTGACAAAGATAAAGAATGGAACCCAAGTCGGAGAAAACTATTAGAAACAGGCCGCCTTGTTTGTTGTTTGATAATCCCCAGTCCTGGGTGGAATACTGCCGACTCCGAATGCTACGGTCAATGCAGTTTAGCGAACGGAACGGAGACGTTTGTTGACTGTGATAAGCTCTCAAAGAGCGTGTCTCAGCAAATTCTTTATATTTTATTAATTTCATACAGCTAATTTATAAATAAAGATGGTACTAGAAAGTGTCACTAATTACCGTCGAAAGTTCTTGCATAACAGGCAAGATACCTTTACATAATGAGGTTTGCCGCAATTTAATTCATGATATAATCCACGTAGATGCAAATAAGGAAAAATGTATGGAGAATTTTTAATTATTTTTTACCAGACTTTGCTTTAATCTCAATTTCACGTACGCCCGCAGTCTTTAATATTAAAATGTAAATTAAAAGTTGGCAGAATTGTAACTCACTAGTCTTCTATCTAATTCCGTCATTATCTTGTTGTAATCCCTCCATCATCTTGTTCGTTTACCTCATTTTGTTATTCAGGTAACAAAATTTTTCAATCTCGTTGTCATCATACTGTGTTTCTGTAAAATAAAAAAAATATAAAATATAATTTTTTTGCCGTCAACTTTCTTACTAAAAATATCATCTCCTCACATAATAAAATGAATTACTAGAGTCCGGTAAAGACCGAGGAAACTTCAACAACTAATCTAAGTTACATCCTCTAGACGGCGACAAAGTTGGGCGTCTTCTCTTGTCCTTTTTTCATGATTTTATTATACCCTTACATTTTTTTTACAATATAGAAGTAACGGGGAAGTTAAGTTATTGGATAGAAAATTAAAATTTGTCATCGCTATTTTAAAATTTGTCATCGCTATCTAAAAATTAAAATTTGAATTTAAGAATTGTCATCGCTATCTAAAAATTAAAATTTGTCATCGCTATCTAAAAATTAAAATTTGAATTTAAAAATTGTCATCGCTATCTAAAAATTAAAATTTGAATTTAAAAATTGTCATCACTATCTAAAAATTAAAATTTGTCATCGCTATCTAAAAATTAAAATTTGAATTTAAAAATTGTCATTGCTATGTAAAAATGAAAATTAGAATTTGTCATCGCTATCTAAAAATTAAAATTTGTCATCGCTATCTAAAAATTAAAATTTTAATTTAAAAATTGTCATCGCTATCTACAAATGAAAATTAGAATTTGTCATCGCTACCTAAAAATTAAAATTTGTCATCGCTATCTAAAAATTAAAATTTGTCATCGCTATCTAAAAATTAAAATTTGTCATCGCTATCTAAAAATTAAAATTAAAATTTGTCATCGCTATCTAAAAATTAAAATTTGTCATCGCTATCTAAAAATGAAAATTAAAATTTGTCATCGCTATCTAAAAATTAAAATTTGAATTTAAAAATTGTCATCGCTATCTAAAAATGAAAATTTGTCATCGCTATGTAAAAATTAAAATTTGAATTTAAAAATTGTCATCGCTATCTAAAAATTAAAATTTGTCATCGCTATCTAAAAATGAAAATTAAAATTTGTCATCGCTATCTAAAAATTAAAATTTGAATTTAAAAATTGTCATCCCTATCTAAAAATGAAAATTTGTCATCGCTATCTAAAAATTAAAATTTGAATTTAAAAATTGTCATCGCTATCTAAAAATTAAAATTCGTCATCGCTATCTAAAAATTAAAATTTGAATTTAAAAATTGTCATCGCTATCTAAAAATGAAAATTAGAATTTGTCATCGCTATCTAAAAATTAAAATTTGTCATCGCTATCTAAAAATTAAAATTTTAATTTAAAAATTGTCATCGCTATCTAAAAATGAAAATTAGAATTTGTCATCGTTATCTAAAAATTAAAATTTGTCATCGCTATCTAAAAATTAAAATTTGTCATCGCTATCTAAAAATGAAAATTAAAATTTGTCATCGCTATCTAAAAATTAAAATTTGAATTTAAAAATTGTCATCGCTATCTAAAAATTAAAATTTGTCATCGCTATCTAAAAATTAAAATTTCTCATCGCTATCTAAAAATTAAAATTTGAATTTAAAAATTGTCATCGCTATCTAAAAATTAAAATTAGAATTTGTCATCGCTATCTAAAAATTAAAATTTGTCATCGCTATCTAAATGTCGTTAATGGTTAATAAAATACAAAATATAAATAAATAACATAGTGTAAAACTAAATATGATTTGCCGAAAATTATAAGAATTGAAGTCCCATAGATTTCAAAATATTTCAGTGGGCATGATATTTTGTTAAAAAGTAAATATCTTCCAATCTCAAATAATATTTTAAAGAAAGTGAGAGCTTCTTTTTTTGTTTGTATGTAAGAAATAAATTCAAAAATTTCTATTCCGATTCCAGAATTTTTTAAAATATTGACAACTTAAATATTAACAGACTATGCTTATTCTCCAAAGTATAGTTTTTCGTAAAATGTATCAATATTTGCACTTCAAACTGGAGATAAACCACCAGGTTGGCTGTTTTCTCGTTATTAATGTAACAAAATAACATGAGATTTAAGATGTACCTCAACGATATCTAAAAATAAGTTTGTGATGTATGTCTACGTGGTGTTTTTTTTTTAAATTAATTGTTACAAAACGTATTTCAATAATCCATCTAAGTTTTCATGTGTTTTATTTTTGCGTAATTACGATTTTTTTGATAGTTCCAAAAATAATGAAGTTTGATTATTCGAAATAATATAATTTGAAAATACTCATCAAAATCAATTTTTTTAAATTTTTTTCAGATCCTGTATAGTCTTGTTTGAA
Source organism: Druceiella hillmani (assembly GCA_039881145.1). Taxonomy (NCBI): domain Eukaryota; kingdom Metazoa; phylum Arthropoda; class Insecta; order Lepidoptera; family Hepialidae; genus Druceiella; species Druceiella hillmani. The sequence continues at coordinate 27,806,226 of JAYKKI010000025.1, forward strand.
AATATATCGGTGGAGAGAGCATATCGCAAACTAATTTAAAATGTAATATCTCGTAAAGCCGGTTCAAAAATAAAAAGGTGTAAAATAAATTAGAAAAAAGATCTTTCTCATCATAATTAACACATTTGGGGTACGCCCATTTTTTCAATCCCCATTTCTTAATAAAAGAATAAACCCTGAAAACAGAAACAATATTTTTTCAAGTAAAAACTTCTTCTGACTTACCTTCTCCAATATTTTTGATAGGAAATAATTTTTATTTCGTGCCACTTAACGAGCGAGATGCGCTTCGGGTATACTCGGTTGTGTGTCGAGAACAGCTGAACAGTGGAGCACGAAGCGCGTGAAATGAACCTGTTTTTCTATTATATATATATATATATATATATATATATATATATATATATATATATATATATGTGTGTATATTTTATTTTTTTTTTTATTTTTTTTGTGTAGTTTATTTTATATGTATATGCATAAGTTTTGTGAATTAATTGAACTTATTTGTATGCATTAACATATCTTATTTATTACAAAATGATATGTTAGTAGTCGAAGTGGATAAATTACACAGCATGTTTTTGGTTTATTTCACTTTCATTTCAACCATTTGGTCCTATAGGTGTCCAATTTTTCGGAAGATAGTAATTGTTATCTTTATCCAAAACAAATACTAGCTAAATTTCTAGGACGTTGATTAAAATTGTTGAAAAAACGAAGACGTGACAGACGAACCAACATACGGCAGCATGACTTAATCATAGGGGTTCTATGTTTAAATTGAAGACCCTAAAAATATGAAATAATTATATTAGAAACAATTCAAAATGATCATGGAAAAAAAAATTCTTCCATAAAAAAGTACCAAACTGAAACTATCAAGACATTGTGAACGAACGAAGTAATGGGGAAGTGCTAGTGAAAGGTAAATCCACAACCAGATTACATTTTTTGCAACAGAACAAATATTTCAATCGCACATTAATAATTTGCGATTAATAATACTATAACGAACATCGCACATTAATAATGTGCGATGTTCGTTACAATATTATTCCTATATCATAACAAATAATAATGCGTAATTGAAATATTTATTTCTAATGACTCCTTAATATTAAAGGTAAAAAATACGCATTTTGTGACGAATATGAAAGTGAATCAATTTTTTTATTATTTTATCTTTCCAGCTAACTGGAATAAAACATTCTTTATTTCCAAATAATTATCAGTAGCTACACCCAACGTTGGGTTTTCTTATATCTAAATAATACGTTTCATTACGAAAATACTTCGCGTATTTAATGATGACGCAAGTATCATATTATCAACAGCTTTAATCTATGTGTTTCTTGAGAATACCTTAAGGAACTTTCTTGATATTCAAACTTGTTTTCATGGAATACAAAAGCGCTCATTATTAAGTTTATTCAAAGATGTTCGCTATAACATTATATTCTTTATCTTTAGGTTTAAAATGATGTAAATATTACGATGTGAAAGTATTTAAAAGAATATTTTGAAATTTTTTCTTGTTTTTTCTCGTTGTTATTTATTTTAGACTAAATTTTCATCTTTCACGTCATAAATATTATTTTTTACTTAATTTTATCCATTACTAAACAAGATATTTTTTGTAAATTTTCTTGCAGTGATGCGATTTTTAATCCTTACGATATTCATATTCCTGAAATTAGCTTGTTGGGAATTATTTTCAATTGTGGAAATGACCTCCAATAGAACATGAACATGTTTAGACATGATACTAACTGAAACTATTTGATAGTTGTTAAAATATTTAGACTATAGTATATACTTCAATATACACGAAAACATCTGCAATGTCAATATTTTTGGTATTCTTATGATAATTCAGATTGTTTAATACCCAATATTATTCGCTACCACAATCTGTACTCCATAAATGTCTTTATGTCGGATAGCGGAACATTAAATGAAGATTATTTCATTTAACAAAAATTTAATATGAATTCTTGCACTGGATGGCCTTCATCTGATTATTCCTGTCAAGCTCTTTTATCCTATAATTTATGTCATCCCGTTAGCTGAATGAGGAATATTTCACTTTAATAAACAATTAAAAACATATTTGAAAAGTAATTCAAACGACTCACTATATTTTAAATAAGGATATGTAAATATTATATTAAAACCCAAAAATAATGTTATTTTCTTGAACAATAAAATAAATTACAGAATCACAAACAAAATAAATTGAATCCTTACTAAATAATTTCTAGTAATATACGATTATTGTATTGTAAACGGTAAAGACTGTATTATAAACTGTAAACTTTTCAAACCATTGTAACATAGAAGTTTTTTAAATGTTTTCTAATCATCTTTATTACTTAGTAGATGACCCGACAGACGTCGTCCTATTAAAATTTCAATAATTTAATTATTTTAATTTAAAAAAAATATTTTGAAAGCTTTTGTGTATTTGAGAAAAATGATTTATTTTCTTCCAATAAATTTGAAATCACAATGAATCTCAAGGTGTGTTAATTATATTTTGATTTTAATTGCAAGATGGATATTCAAATAAACAGTAAAAACAAACAAATGCTTTAATTCCATTGCATTTTTGTGACATTACCATTTAGTTAAGATGTACGACATTTTTTGTTTCGTCATGTGGCTTGTAAAGAAAGAAAATTGATAGTTTTCCGACTTATAATTGACCATGCAAAAAGCATGGTTTTCAACTCACTCGATAACTGCCCTTTTGATTTGCTTATTTTCATTGCGAATGCAAGCCGCAACGGAAACTGTAAGCGTTTAAAGTCCAAAGGCCCGTCAGTCGAAATCATTGGGATGCATGGAACATCTTCTCTTTTGTACTTTCCCTTAAGAATTATTTCTTCGCTGACGTTGTTCAAACCGGACATCATTACCGATTCGATTAGGAATTATAAGGCGGCAATCTGGGCAATTTCAGCGAATTTAAAAATTTGGTTGGTTAGTTATCTTGATTAATGGACATCATCTAACGGAATTCATCGATTTATGCGTCGTCAATTGCTTGCAATATCACTTTGGATCTTGCAAGACTTTTCAGTTCGTCGCTATTAATGTTTTTCGCAATGAATATAGCACTTTCGCTCCACCAAACATGATTTTTGAAATTTTTTACAATTTTTGATAATACTTGGGGATGAGTTTGGTCTTTTGGTAAATTGGCAAAAATCAACGGAGAATGTAAAGCAGTCGGAATTATAAACGTCAACGGGGATTTTGCCACTGCCGGTGTCCGACAGTTGTTTTGAAAATACTACTCTAGACTGATCGTTCTGCAACTCGAAATATTTCCATAAAGGGGATTATTTCAAAAATGCAATAAATTTATCGGCTGGCGTTGACGGTGAAATCACTGGGAATCTTTGGAAAAATCAACAACAACAAAATCATCGTACCATCAAACCGGTTTTGATTGTTTCGTAGAACTTGCATAGTTTAGTCTAATACCTGCAAAGACCTTAAATCCTAGAAAGAAGAGCCATTCTACATTTATCCCAAATTATCAATTTGCATTGCTGCAAAACTTTAGACCTCGCACATTTCTTCGAAAAGTTGCATGATGGAGTTTCATTGTTTTGCACATTTAACGGCAACTCGAGTGCTGAATAAGCTTTTCAACCGCCTTCTAGTAACGCAGCTGCAATTTTTGACGAAGCAAGTGCAAATACAAATTTATTCTACGAGTAAATCGTTGCCAAAATCAATGCTGTCAAAAAATGTTCCCTTTCCACTGGGAGTGTTCTAGAAGGAAATTCCCTAGTTCACAATTTTTTTTAAAGTGTTGTACGTATATTTATATTTCCAATTCAACAGCGTAGCCTTCGTTCGACTCGAATCTTTCAATGCATTGAAATCATAATTTTCCCCCTTTCAACTATTGATTAAATGCGTCGTGCATTTGATGATTGGATGCTGACATGCAAAATTGCATTAATACCTTGTTGAATATCATCAAGCATATATTATGAGTTAATCAATGCTTTATTGTAAATTTTCTCATCAGTCATTTCATCCTTGTATTTGGTCCACAAATCCATCGGTTTCGATAGGAAGCATATTGAGATAATTATGGGAAAAATGGATAATTATGGGATAATTACGGCCAAGTGAATAATAATGAAGTGACTTTCTTGAATGGCGGATGAAAAAAATGCACCAAATTGCTTTGCTACTGTTGGTATAGCGGCCCATATAAAGTTGAGTGACTTCATCGTTGTAAATTTATTTGATGGATTTAACGGAATGGCAAGAATTTATTTTGACATGCGATTCTAATTCATTCGATAATAATGGCGAATACAAAAGAATCCAAGGATTGTCAACATCAGCATCCTGTTGATTCACTTTGACAATTGTTGGTCTTTCATTATTCCCCATCGATCGGCAACGATACAGTTGATTAATCTCATTTTCGGTAATTGTTTCTGATAGTAATACCTGTGGATAATACTTCTAACTTTTTCCGGTGACTATATACGTTGAATTGTTATTTAATGTTCTACAGGAGCAAAACGTGTGTCTAAACGCCTACGCAAAAACGAAGAATACAAACCCAAGCTAAGGTTTTTCATGAAATTTTTGCGACTTAGAGGCTTTTCCCCTTTGCTGTTAACATTGTGGCTATAAATTATATATGCGTTTATGCAAGCAATGTTTATAATTCCATACAATAAAGCCATAGGCCACCTATTTGTCTTCCTACTACACGACATCAGAGAACATATTTGGTCTAGAGTGTCTATTCCACCTTTTGTTTGATTATAATACATAATCATATCTGGCTTACCAGTAGCTTCGTTGATGGTAGCATCATCATCACAATACGATAACAGGTAAACTATTTTTGCCAGTTTCGGTTTATATGAGACAAGAGTAAGAGGTCCATCGAAACAAAACATTGATGTCCCGACTGGCCTAGAGCGACTGTTTTTTAGTTCTTCCGGTATCTCGTGTTTGTTCGATCGTACGGTTCCCACAAGTGTTAACTTGTAAGGTTCTTGAAGTAAGCTTTTCGCCAAAGGGATCGAGGTAAACCAATTGTCGCACGTTATATTACGACAAGTTCCATGTACAGGCTATTCATTTACATTTTTTTATACTTAACATTTCGCAATTTTTGGAGCTGAAAATTTTACTAGAATTCCTTGCAGTACTGTTGAAACTAGAAAGTGAATTCAAACAACATATTCAAGAATTAAATATTTTTCACGAGAAATTATTACGAACAACTCTCGCAGTTATTTTTGGAATTGTTTACTCAGTTATATTAAATAATATGAGGCTTATCGCTATTTAACGAAAAAATATATAATGCCAATTTGATTATAAGGTACAGCAGCTGCAGTCATTTTATTGATTGAGTAATATAACAACGAGGTAGAAATTACTTTTAATAATTGAAGTGTCGAAAGGGTAACAGTTAAGGGGATATAGTTATTTTATAAAATTCTATATTTAATCGAATATACATGGTAGAACTAAATATAAAACTTCTTCTTCTTCTCCTTAGTCGTTACACTCTTGGCAGAGTGATCATCGTCACATCAAGTATATAGCAAACGAGTCGTCAAAGGATATCTCTCCATTCCTCTCTATCAGGCGTATTCTCTTGACCTAGTCTATTCATTTCATCGGTGCTCTCCCATGTGATCTGATATCCTCTACTTTTCCTTGCATCACCAGACATTCAATATATACGTTATTACGCTGGGACATATGTTCAACGAATTTTATTGGACGAATTTGTACAATATTAAATAAATGTTGCCCGATGTCAAGTTTTTGTAGTATGGATGCATTAGTACGGAACTCAATCCACGATATTCTATTTATATTCCTCTCCAACACAATATTTTCAGGGCATAGAGAAAAATGGGGAAATTTAATTCACGAATGAGTCGAGTTTTCGTTGTGATGTTAAAATAATGCTACTGTATTATGAACTGTTTATACGTACTATGAAACTGTAGTACCCACTGCTATCCATAATTGCATGAGCTGTATTTAAATTGTCTCTGTGTGTCTATTAAGATAAAGGTTGAGCTGTAATTACTTGCTGAGTACGAATATTGGCTGTATAAAAATTAGGAAATAAAAAAATTTACAACAGATTTTCTTTTTAAGTGCATATTACCCACTCCTCATTAAACTTACTACTTAAACACTATTGGAGATATTGACCTACTAGTACATGTTATGTCGTAAAGCGCAAGAGCCTAAGCTAGAGTTTCGTCACCTTCAGATTACTGTCAACCTAACTAGCTTTCTAGTACAGTCTCTTTGTAACTAATGTATGTTATTTTTGTGTTTGGGCCAATATAACATATGTTGTATTCAATTACGATAGGGTTGCGTCAACGTGACGTACATTGCAATACAGCCTGAAATGTAAGGTATATTACGTTAATCCAAAATGTCTCGTAAATATCTCGTATGAAATACGTTAGTTTTGGGTTAACCTGTGTCGATAATACCTTGCATTTTGCTGCAATAATTTACAATTATATAATTGATAAATAGGACGACCCAGAGAAAACATTTGTTATAATTGACTATAAGTAGGAAACTGCTAGTTAATTAATCAAATTCGTGCTTAAAATTTTATTTACAGAACTTCATATATTAGTTTTGATTTCGACTAATGATTTTTGTTATGAAAAATATAGAAAGAGAGATTCTGATTCAAATACTTTCTTACATTGTTATATTGTTACCACTATAAGAAAATATTCAAATCACTGTCGTGTAGCGATTGTATATATACAGATGTAACAAAAAAATATAACGTAATATTACATAAAGATGTATTTCAAATGAAATAACGTAATGATGTACTTCGGGATCTATATTAGCATCAATAAATAATTTGTTTCATTGTAATATAGCATGGAAAATTCTTCGAGAATGACATTTCTATTTAATCGCCATCTTTAATTTATATGTTACATATTTTGCTGCGTTATACTACCAAAATTTTTATTTGGTTACGGTTTTTTGTGCTCAATATAAAAAATACCGATAAAGTAAAATGTAATAATTAAATATTGCCACAGCCTGTTTTATTTCAACAAAACTTTTATGAATCAAATTAAATCCAAGACTATTTCCTGTACGAGTATTCGCCACTAAACTTGTATGAAAAACTTTTTCAATAATTCATCTACCTTCCTACGTCTCAAAAGCTTGAACGGGTTTCGACTAGTTCATAAGAATTGGAATAAGTTTCTCTCAACGATACGTGGGTGAAGTTACAATGGTTTATTTTCACATCACTTACATTTACCTATTTGTAATAATAAGATGGCAAACTGCCGCTTTTGTGTCTAGTTGACACGTTTTGTACCATATTAAATAATTATTTATAGAAATTTCTTGCTTTTTTTTTACGTTCAGTCATATTTCACTTCTGGATAAAAATGGTTCCTGCGCTGATGCGAATATTAATACTCATTTATCAAGAATATAAGCTTTAATTTAAAATACTAGTACCAAAAGCCTTGACTATCTACATCTAATCTTTACATATAATACAATTGTAAACGAGCCGTGTCTGTATATAAAATATTAAAAAAAAAACAATTCATACACGTTGGACGTATGTTGCCGAGGCTGAACAAATAATTTTTCGAATTTTTGTTTATTTTTATTGTGCGTTTGTACACACTAATGACAGAAACGGCTTAACCGATTTGAATTTGGTTTTCACTGATATATTGTGACAAGCTTCCCGTAACACTTACTGTTTTTTTATTCCAATTTCTATACAAACAAAAAAGTTACGTAATTAAACTAATACGCGCTATTCTAGAGACGCGCTTCGGTTGATTTAGCCGAAACTTTTGTCAACTGTAGTTTGTCACACCATGATTGGAAGTTTATATAAAAACAATTAAAAAAATAGTGCTTGGTTTCAGAGATATAGACATTTCCAATTTAAGTTGAACTCTCTTTGCTATGGTCGTCCATATTAAAAAGGGATCAGTTTACTGGTTATTTGCGCATTAGTCATATAAAGCCTACCACAAACCGCGCCGCGCCCTATAGCATTGGATGATTTATAGCAAACGCACGTATTCGAAGACATACAGAGCACCTTGGTAACAGCTAGGCACGGTAACGCAGAGTCTATCTAGTCACTCTCATAAATTATCTATGGTGTTAAGTAGTTTAAGAATAAATAAATAAAACAATTTCACAAAAATGTTGACGACTATTCTGTACTTGTATCTGTATATATACTTACTTGATAACTTAGATCATTATTGTTAGAAAAAAACATTACATATACCTTTCGTTGATTTTATTATGTATGACTGAAATCACGTCTTTATAATAATCATTTCATTCTTACTTAAGAGTAACTATGATAAGCAGGGTGTTATTTAGTTGGTAGGAGTTTTTATTTTTATTGTTTGCGGGTAATTATATTACATCTTTCTATTTTCTCCTAATTTGAGTGTATGAAGATGAACAAATACGTGATAATTTTCACTAAAAGAAAATCTGATAAAACAAAAACTGAAGTCCAGACGAACGAAGTGGCGGGCACCAGTTAGTCTTTACTTTACAAATTCACATCCCTCATGCGGCAGACAGCAATAACTAAAACAAATAATCGGGAGGCTCTGATCATCCATTCTTTAAATTTTCAAATATATACGTTTATAAGCCATTGACCTTGAATTTGGAATTCGGCATTTTATTTTGCTGGATGCTGTATGAGAGGTCAATGTCATAGTTTATTCCATCTACCTAGAGCGGATATTCTGCAGCATTTACCATCTTTCATACATTTACGTTATTAAGCTAGTATTAAAAAATGCGCCCAGCCTTGATATTTTTTTACTCTATTGACGGCTTCATTAGTGGGGTTTTGGAATAGCTTGATAGTTCATGAATGATAACTAGTTAGTGTCATATTTTCTGATATTATGTTTTTTTGAACGACTATGTATTATCTGTCTAATCCGTTAGTATTGTATTATATTTTATGACAAGTTGTTCTTATGGTACTTCCACATATATAAGGCTTAGAGTAAATCTGTAAATTCGATTTAATTGTATTGGTTTGGTTTAAAAAATAATTATTAAATGAATTATAGTGTCAAGATAAGCCTGTAGGAATCCGACGTGTTCCAATCGTGCTTTGTCATAATCTCTCCATTATTTCATCTTATTTTTGCACATCCCTATCTTAATAATATCATCAATAAATAAAAAAAAATTACAATTAAATGAAACTACGTGATGTAGTATTTTTTCTACTTTCTTTACCACGACCTAGGTTTCGTTGTATTACAACATCTTCAGGTGGGATATTAGCAAAGATGTTGTAATACAACGAAACCTAGGTCGTGGTAAAGAAATTAAAGAAAGTAAAAATAATACTACATCACGTAGTTTCACTTAATTGTGAATAATGAATTTCTACAAAATTAACGCCAAATATATTCAATATTTAAAAAAGAGTTAATAAAGTTTATTCTGTATCCAAACATTTCTTCGGCTGGGTGTGAAACTCAGGCGTATTTTCCTATTGATTGTTTATATTTTTATTCCGTAGTGATTATTTTATTGTTTTGTCCACTGTTAGAAGAAAAGTTGTCATAATATTTGTAAATATACTTACTTAAACTGAACGTTGCAAATATTTGTTGAGAATCGAAATGTGTATAACTAAATGAGTGCATTACATTCGAAGTTTTATAGGAAATATCATGATGTTGTTGAAAAGATATAAAAAAATAAAGGATAAAATCGACACGATTATGAATCAGAGTTATCATATAATAGAAAGTTGTAAGAAACCTTTCATGTATGTGATATAATGTTAATGTAACCGGTAAATCAACAACATAACGTAAAAGTTAATTAATTAATTACACGTTATAAATGAAACGACCATACATATTTAATGTTAGTAATAATTTTAATATTTGCGTGTATATTTCATAATATATTTACATAATTAATGTACTTACTACTTGGCCAGCGCATTTTTACATAAAAATCTTATAAATATTTAAAAAAAAAACAAGATTAATTAAAAAGCCTCCAACTAGATATAAGGCTTCCTTCAACTGCCATCGTCTTGTGAGTATCCTGCGAACAAGAAGTGATTATTGTTATTAAAAAAATGTTTCTCGATATTCTTCGCTTCAACACGTGAATTCAATAATCTAAGCTTGAAAGTCGATATAAAAAAATTAGTTTAAATTGATTTAGGTATAATTTAATAAAAAAACGTCAGTTCAGTAGACTTAAAGCAAATTAGACTTGACAGATTTGAGGTTAACATGTTAAGATTTAAATAAAATTGATCAAACTAATAATAATTTCCATATATTTCTTTCGACCTCCGGCTGTCGAGGAAACTAACACAAAGAGTGAAAATTAAAATATTCCGATTCAAATTCAAAACGGTTCCGATATATGGGAACGAATATATTAAACTTTGCATAAGTCCTCACAAGGCAACTCCGAGTCTTCCTCAATCGCTACTTTAGATATATTCTCGGAATGGAAAATAGCTATAGACGGGAACCCGTCCATATCCCTAAATAGGATTACCCTTGGATGCTCAAGGGAAGAAAAAATATGGCTCATGAGAAAAATTATTACAATTGTTTTCCTCTCATTCGTTATTCTCTGGTGTAAACAAATTCCATACCAAATTTCATCAAAATCCGACTAGTAGATTTCGCGTGATTGACGACCAATTTAACATACAGACAGACGAACAAAAATTCTGAAAACAAATTTCGTGGCTTCTGTTATCATTATTTATGCTAAACCAGTTCCTTTTTTGAAATATTTTCTATGTTCTGAATTAATTCTGTCACAAATTGTTAATAGTACATTTAAATAAATGTATATATATATATATATATATATATAATTATATATATATATATATATATAATTATATATATATATATATATATATATGTATATATATATATATATATATATATATATATATATATATATGTATATATATATATCCTGTTAGTTTTAATCAAGTTTACTTTTGCGAGAAATTATTTGGGTCTAAACATAAACTGAAAATGTAAGGTTAAACCTAATTTAAAAGAAGTCTTCTTGACAGCATATATTACTCTATGGCGTATGTATCAAAAACATTACAAAAAATTGCTAATAGTCTATAAATGTTTGACAGAATTTTACAACTCTACAAATTTAATTTTATAATTGTCATTTTGTTCTAAATTGTTCCGACTGAGAAAATTTAAGAAGTATTAATTAATATATTTGAAAATGCTGGAGGAATTAGAGTATCCATAATGTAATCAAAGTGAAGTTTTGTAAGAAAATGTTTTTGTTAAAATTTTGATGTGAAAATCTAATTTTGAAAATAATTACAAAGGCCGTTGAATATTTTACAGTCTTCAGCTCACATCGTCTTTAAATATTTACAAATAGTTACATATTAATGGACACGACCGTATATATTCACTCTAACTGAAAGTCCAACATCGGAACCGGTAAGTGTCAAAGTTACACGTCGTACATCGCCGATTTGTACGTGTCTTAAGAACCTAATTTTTAACCGAAAGCTCCACGCGGCTCAGGTAAGCTTTTAAGTTCACCTAGGTTATGGTAAAATATCGTGTAAGGATATCTTTTAAGTCAATTTCCCTGAGATAATCTTTAAATTTAAAGCGATAATATCAGCAGACATTACAAGAGTTTAAGGTTTGAAACTTTGTAGATTCGAATTACATCACGTGCTTTTTAAAAATGATAGCCATCATTCTGATAGTTCGTGATGCAAATTTTTATAAGCAATTTTTTGTAGATTTTGCTTTATGACTAAAATAAAATATGGGATAAGAAAACGAAAAGAGCATAAAAGATAAGTTGACAGTTTATGAGAAAATTTAAAGAACCGAAGTTAAGGAAACGTGAATAAAAAGTGGCTAGTGGAAAATTATTCAGAATGCTTCTTAAAACGCTATCATATCATTTTCAGCATTGACTAGAATCAATATTTATATTAGTAAGATACAAATGACGTGATTGCATACTCGTTACCATTAAATACAAAAAAAACATCTATTTGGTAGTAAGTACGTAAGGTACGACAAATGCAATTTTATGTTTTACGTTTTTATACTTTTTTAATATTGCAAAATATTTTTGTTTTTAGTCAATTTCTTCAAAAATGCAGGACGATGAAGACTGATATCCATCCAAATCATTATTAATGACGTCACAAAGAATTGTTTTAATTCCAACAGTCTTTTTACGTGATGCTTCTTTGATTTCTTTACAAAAATAAATGAATAAAATCAAAGAAGATTATTCGTTACACAATTTATATGTATATTAAAATTAGTAAAGATTAAATGTTTTATTGAATAACTTTAAGTGACACACAACCAAAAATGGCAAATTTAAATTTGTAATATTAGAACAACTTCATTCATGAATCGAATATTTTTCTGGCTGTCCAATTTATTAGTAACACGTATTACAATTTGTTAATGAAAACCTATTGTACAAGAAGACCCAAACAAGATTGAAACATTTGAAAAATGAAAATCTTTTTTATTAATTTTTAAAGTAATTTTGTTTGTATTATTTATAGTTAATGATATATACCTTGGAGATTTATGATAGCTACTATTAGTATCAACGAAAATATTTAAATTTTCAAACTTTTTGCACATTCCATTACTTTGAAAGCGTTTTAATGTAATTACCCAGTTCCAATATAATTAGGGTTTAAGTGACCCAAAATTAATGAATAAATTATACAGGAAGACGAACTGGTCGTCCGGTGCAAAGTGACGACCAGTACTTCTTCCAATGCTTGTTTCATGTAACTGGCCATAGAAGAAGAAATTTTTTTAGACAACTTTCTAACGCAATACAAAGATCACTTTCATTTAATGTCTAGATAAAGAACAAAACTGCGGGTTCTGCGTAAAATGCTTCCACGTAAAATTAATGGTGAATTTAATAAACGAAAAATTAAAATTTAATTTTATTTTGCCCTCATAATCCCCAGAATTAATAGCCAGTGAGTGATATTGTCCTTCGGAATTATTTGAGACTTGGACGAGTATATGTGAGTAAATAACAAATATCTTTTCAAGCCAGGGACAATATTAGTGTTGAAATAAGAAATTCCAGCCGGAAATTTTGATTCAGTCATGAAAAATGTTTTGGAAAGAGCCCGTTTTCATTAAAATGAAAATTTATTTTAATATATAAGGCGATTTTTGCCTTTGTTCATTTACTTTCTTTTTTCCACGCTAATTTTTTAAAACATACACTTTTTTTCAAAAAATTGGCCAATAAACTCTAAAGAGGAAAAGTGATCAAACTGTGTCCTATAAATTAGTATATATCCTAAATGTATAATTTCCAATGTATTGATTCTGGAGTAAATTTTTAATATATAGGCCTGCGCACAATGGTAAAGTTCTTTATTATTGTCGTCCTAAAAAGTGCAATTGTTTATAATTAAATGAGGAATGAACATTTTTTCTCAAATTACATTGAAATAAATACGTGTTAAAAAAATTATCATTACAAAATAGAAATCATACGATGTGAATGGTATATTCTGTGTCTGTACCTGTAGGCATTTAAAAAATTATCAGTGTTTTGTTTGTATACATGTACATAAAAAAGGAATAATACTTATAACTCAAAAATTTTCATTAATTTTTTAAAATATTGCAATTTATTTCCACCTATGTTTAATTTGTTTTTCAAGGTGGAGAAACTTAGATTAACATAATACATTATAATTACTGTAACACAATATTTAAATATGCCCTTTAAATAATACCTTGTAAACATATTTAAATTAATATATAAAAACATTTAATTAAATCTTTACCCTTAATAATTCCCCCAAATGAAAGACTGGCTATTTAATAGAAGCAAACGTTATAAGTGGAACCGAAAATCTTCTGCCCCAGAAGAATGAACAAGGATGAATGATACACCGGGTCAATTTAATTCAACATTAAAGATGTTTCGAATACGTTGCTCCAATTAATTTTTTTCTAAACATAATGCTCGTCATCTCTATAAACTTTGTGAATAATTTTCTGTGAATATTTCATTGCTAGAAAATACATATTATAACTTGTGATTGTTAATTTAGTTTTTACCGTGTTACCTTAAATATTCAGCTTAATTGATAATTTTCTTTTTCAAACTTTTCTATGCAGCCTCTTTAGCATAACGCTAAAAAGTATTACACTAAAAAGTGATTAGGAGTTAATACAGTTATTAACATCGACGCGAGCATGTTGGAGATCCGGTGTTCGAATCCTAGCCACTCATCGAACGAAGCTGAACTGGTTTTGTCGGTTGGCTGTGAGAAATGGCTCTCATAGGATGAACTCGTTATATTTGTCAATTTTGTACATTAAAGTACGTTAATAAATATATAAATAAATAATCATCAGCCATTATAATCTTCGATGCGTGTTTTTATAATAGGATAGAAACTGAAAAGGCGTAAATTAAAAAAAAATCCTAGGTAAAATTTAAAAAACCAAAATGCAAATTAAAAATATTCAATTCACTACCATTGCTTCCCCTTGATGGTCAATATCATCATTCTAATTATTTTTTGTGATAAAAAGTGACAGCCTATTTTCTGTTGAAAGATTTTCCATGTTATTAGGATGGTAATATAAAAAATTGCGCTTATAAATAAATCAGACGAAAACAGAGAGTAATTAATAATAATTATGTTCTATTTTTTTTCTGTGGTGCAATATTAGCCCAAATATGATTTGCACTCTAACCATAGTTTTGTATTGCCTGAAACCACAACACGAATTAATAATAATTAAATTAACTTATTAACTCATTAATTAAAAATTTATTTAGTTAGTTTGGAAAATCATCATTAAATTCATTTCCCCTGATACAAAACAAGCTTTATATCAGAGAACAAAATGAAAAATTATATTAATATATATTGTTTTTAATATTATAATCCAGCCAGAGAAAATAATTTAGAAAGTAGCATATAAAAAATTCCGGATTCCGGTTTCAAGGTTTATACTGTAGAACATTTGCGAAGTTAATTAAGGGTTGCCCAATTTCTATGTAATTATAATATTTCGTCGGCAGGATGTAATATCTTTTAGTTCATTGTTCTGACAGGAAGTTGAATTCATTTCTCCAGTGTGAAATAAATTTTTCAGTTTCGTTTATGTTGTTTTCTTGTACTAAATAATTCATTTAATTTAAAAAAAAAGTTATTAAAGGAGTTATTCCTTGCTTTGCTGTTTCTAGATTATTAATTTAAACCTGTTTATAAAGTAATTTAATTACGTTCTATGTATTATCGACTTAAAACTAGGTTCAACTGTTTTACCTCGTCTGATTTCAATTAAATTGACATTATTTCACAGGTAGAAAATAATCTTTTAAATCTTGGCATCTTCAACTAATAATAGCAATGATATCTTTGATATTGTAATCAATAAATTAAAACTAAATTCTCATCTGAATACATTTATCCAAATGCAGATTATAGAATAGAGATTATAGAATAGATAAATGGAGATTATTCAGTCGCTGTTGATTTCTGTCCACTTACTACAGATTTCTATCCAGCTGTGGCTTATTTCTATTCAGCTGCTTTTCATTCTTATACAGTTTATTTTTATTCGTATCAAGTTTCTGTTTAGTTCTCAGTGGTCGTTAATTTCTTTTTAATCTCTCTTCGTCCCTAGTAAGCTGTTTTCATTTATATCTCATTTGCTTTTAATTTCTATTCAGTTGATGTTCATCTCTATTCAATTGCTCTCCACCACCAAGTTTCCATTTAAATACCTACGCCACATCACTGTTACTGACTGTTTAGAAATCTTCCTAGGACTTGGTCGACTCACGCGTGATATCAGTACGGAAAAAAACAATGTTTTCTAAATATTTAGGAACTATCAATTTCCTATCGATCTGGAGTACTAGTAATTGCAATAGTAGCAGATTATTCAACTTATACAAACCCGTATCGGGGTAGTAAGCCGGCGTTGAACGCTCGTCGGAATCACCGGAGCGGCGACGCCTCCGCCCTCGGGACACTCGTGGGGGCGGCGCGCCTAGGCACGTTTCCTCTGTGGAATAAGTTTCGGGTTAACTATATTTTTGAAATATTGAAGTTGCCAAAGGAGAAACGTTAAGGAGAACATACAAAAATTATAACGTTTTACAAAAAGCTGTACACGTATTAAAACAAATAAGGCAAAGGTATATTTATTATAGTGAGTGACTTCAGATATAGTACCTGCTTTAAAATAAAACGACATAGTTTCTTAAAATATTCTCTCTTTACATATTTGTCTATCGGTCAATCTGATCGGGTATTCTATAAAAATTGCTACGTGTCTTTTAAAGAGGTTTTTGCATAGTAACTATGGTTAAAAAAGTTTTAAATTATATCCTATTTTGACGCAAAAGAAACTAAAGATTTTGAAGCAGAATGATAAAGAAAAAGTTTAGAGCTCAAAAGCAATGTACAAAGAATATTCAAATTGCAAATTGGTTTATATCTGATTGTAGGTTTTATTATTTTGACCCAAATTGCAAAGATATTTTCCGAACGAACCGATTGATAACCCAGATAGAAGCTACGCCTTTTCGTATTATATTAATTTTTTATTCTTTTTCAATTCTTTCCTTTTATCCTAAATTTTCTTTAATAAATGCGATACGTAACCAATTAAGTTATACCCTAGAGTGAATACGACACAATGTTGTAATATATTTGCCGAGATTTTGTAACCTTGCACGCTCTGGGGTTAAATTACTTGTTGTATTAGAAACACTACTTACGTGGAATAGGTAGGAAGTCGAGGTTACAAAGTAGTAAAACGAAAAACATACAAGCAACATACAAGCATTTGGTTCGTATGGCAAAAAGTAACTTAAATATGAATTATTCTGTAAGTGCAAACGAAAGGTAAATAAAATTTAATTCGGAAATGAAAACCTTATATCAATTAAATAATTAAGTAGCCATATATGTTTTTATAAGTGAACTGAGTTGTGTTAAATTATTACATTTAACAATTAAAAACAGGTTGTATTGAACATAAAATACAATAATGGTTGAACATACAATTTTAAAAATATTGGAAAAACTGAAATAGAACCGGCAACCCTGGGCAAGCACAGCCGACGGAAACATTCATGAGTTGATTGAATATGATCGGTACTTTAAGGTAGTTGATGAGAGATACGATCAAACCCCGTCAATTAAAAACGAGATACGATCGTTTTTAATTGACGGGATTAGGGAAGGTGAAATTGGATAGAAAAAAAATTGTTTGTAAGTAAGTGTAAAAAATTGGGCACATTCCCATTTCTTTTCAATTCTAACAATAAATTGTAAAAAATTTGTGTATATTTATTCCCATTTTGTAAATGAGCATGACAATAGTCTTAATATTTCATTTTCTTATGGGTCATAAATAATGAAGATTATTGTGGAAAGAAAAAATGATTAAATGTATAATAGAAATTAAAAATAAAAGAATTTTCAACAAAAAAGTTTACATGCATTTTTTGACGTGTAACGAACCTGCTTTTATACAGAAAGCTGAGAATGTTTAGATTGTGCACGATTCCACATAAGTGTAAATAGAGTACTGGTTCGTACTATATGGAATATTACAAACACTGCGCGGAAACTTTGCAGCACGTCCTTTCTAAATAACTAACCAAAATTAATGTTATAGTTTTGTCGCAAATTTGTCTTTAATTTTATTATTAACCTTAATTTATCTTCTACTCACATGAAATGAGATATTAGTGAAAAAACATTTTCAAACTTTCACCTTTTTTTCATGTTTTATATTGAGTTTAATTATTATGTTCGTACGTACTTTGAATATCTGGAGAATGTATTTACAATTTTATAAATAATTCTTTGAATGTCCTATTCAAATGCAGCATGCAAGCTGTACAGATATGTCTGCGCGTATATTGGAGTCTATTTAGACTCCGGTGTAGTTAGTACCGTTTATTTTTCTTCAAATCTTTGCGAATATTGATACTGCAGCAATGCTATTTTATTTAAATAATTCTTAAATAATTTCGTACCCATTTCGATAAAATTCAAGTTACAATTTGAAAAAGTTTACCATAGCAGGTTTTAAAACCTTAACTTGCATTATGTTTCGCAAAATTCTTTCCTTCATTTGTATATAAGGTGGTTATATGTTGAGCAGAAGGGGTTTTCTTGAAATCTTTGCGAATATTGATACTATAGCAATGCTATTTTATTTAAATAATTCTTAAATAATTTCGTACCCATTTCGATAAAATTCGAGTTACAATTTGAAAAAGTTTACCATAGCAGGTTTTAAATCCTTAATTTGCATTATGTTTTGCAAAATTCTTTTCTATATTTGTATATAAGGTGGTTATATGTTGAGCAGAAGGCGTAGAAGAATGAGTACATATATTTCATGCTTAATTCTTTGGAAATATTTGAGAATGAAAAACTATTTTTTGCAGACGTAAGATTTGATTATGATGATAACTAACCTGCTGGAGTTTTGAGAATTTCCTAAATGAAGAGAAAGAATTTTCTTATATGTTAGAATTAATTATGAAACAAACTATTATAGAAATTCAGAGGAAAACCTTCAAATATAAATCCATCTTTTACACGAAAGCAAGTTTGTCGGACGTTATAACTTTAATTAGCTTATATTATTTCTTCAATGTTATTAATATAAGAAATTGGTGACTATGAAAATTTTTCACAAAAATCCTGTAATGGCAATATTTAAGGTTGCAATGCCTTGAGCTTAGTTTTAGGTTTTGAAAAACTTAAAAGAAGAAGACGTAATCAATTAGCAGCTTTGTGAGTAAATTTGTTCATTTAGCAAAAACCTCTTAGGGATTACATGCCTTCTATATGTCAGGACGATTAATGAGCGATTAGTTTTTACGGCGTTAGAAATTTCAAATTTTCGTATAAATAAAACCAGACAAATATGGTATCAAAATTGTATCACATTGTGATGCGTAAACTTCTGTTTACATAGGAAGAAATTCAACGCCTCGAATATTGCAGTGGCTGAACATTGTGTCATGGAATCTCACCTGCGATAATTGGTATACTACAATACCTGTTGTTGAAAAATTATTAGAAAAAACATTCACCACAGTCGCTCCAATTAAAAAAAAAGAGATGCCATTGCCCTTCAAAAAAAATTGGGATAAACCACTTCTATATTTGATTTTGATCAAACACTCACATTGCTTTCATAGTGTAATGATAAATCGGCTTCAAAAAGTGGTTACTGTTTTATCCACTATGCATTACACACCAGAAAAGGATTCATAGTTTAAACTGTCAGAAAATATAAATTATTTCTTCTCATTATTCAAATAGGGAATCGGTGCCTCACCGAATATACGAAGATGTCCACTTTGCCTATATCCTGGGCAAATTAATGTCGTGAATCCATGGTCTCCTGGATTTTATTTAAACTACCGAGAAACGAAAATAAGGAAAAAATAAGGAACAGGGCCATTTTTTAAAAAACTCTTACTTTTCCTTATTAGATGAAAAATATTTATCGACGTTCACTCAGAGAAACTATTGCGTCGAAAAGGCAATTAGATTCTAAAAGCTACCCATCGGTTCCTATAAAAAAACAACTTTGTTGATTTTGTAATAGTCCTAAGGATAGAAAACTTGATTTTATGGGCTGCTTTCGATAAAAAGAGTTTACATGGAGCATGTAATTATAATATGCTAGAATTATGCCACATAATTTATTTCAATTGGAGATACATAATTTATTTCAATTGGTTTTTAATTCTGATTTTATTTTATTTCCTAAAATAATTCCATTGAAAACCCAGTCTAGTTTTAAAGGATGTACATTTAATTTTTGCTCTATATTAGATTGACATGATTTACGCTACGAATTCAATAAAACCGCTGCAAAAAAGAACATTTTAGGTAACTTTTTGTTCCTTTCATAATTACATTGTTTGAATAATTTTGTACTTAGAAGACCGAATATCGAATGAAATTCGATTATTTATTATATTCCTTTTTTTTCCTTCCGACGGCGTTTTCAACGTCTTATTAATATTTTTTAGTTATTTCCAATTTTTCTTATGTCATTTTTGCAGTTTCAGAAAACAAGGATTCATTGTTTTAATTTCATCTATTTTAAATTTTCATGACCTACTTTCCTTTATAATATTTCAACATATTTTAAACTACCATGTTTACATAAACAAAATTTATAAAAATAAAAATATACATATGATTATTACAATGCTTATTTCGTGTATTTACAAATGACATATAATCAATTTTATTTTATGACCACTTTCTTACTTTCCTATCGAGGAAATTTGCAATTAATTTTTTTTTGCCTATTTTGTCTAAAATTTTACGTTCAATTGCAACAATTGGTATTATGTGTCTTTATAATAATTGAATCTGTGCGGAATAATGGTTAATTTTAATTGTTTTTTTATTATTATTAATTTAGAAAACAAGTTTTCGTCAAATGCAACTGATGCCCGCTATATAAGCAATTTCCTTAATACTATTGCTATATTTGGGGAAATTAAGATAAAATCATTTGGGTAAACATACCGTAGAATGTGTTTTAGTTTATTTAGCCATTATTCCAAAAAATGTGGGTTAAAATGTTAAGCTCAGTATACAAATAGACGAGAGTCAATGTTTGTCTCACATAATTTTTTGATTGAAGATATAAATTTTCACTGTGTTTCTTTAGATAAACTCACAACTTAAGATATTTTCAAATGATTAACGAAATGTTTTTAATTTATTTTTTAAACCTACCATTTAAAGAAAATAATGTCTATGTATGTGAAAAAATCTACTTTATAATTCATTTTAGAGTCAATTCAAATTTTGTCAGAGTGTCCAGCAGATGCTTCTATAGTCTCACAAATGGTCTTATAACTTTATTTTAGATCCATGCGTCTGTCACAGCCTCAAAGTTTCAATAATTTTGACTTTTCTATTCAATTTGCGAGTAGATGCCTCAGAGCTCAATTCATATGCAGGAAAATATTATAAAAAAAACATAGTGTAACACACGTCTCCCCAAAGCAAAATGAAGGCGTTTTTTTAACATGAGCCTTATAGTGTCATTGTAAAGGTTGTTCATAATTAATTTGGGTGTAGGTTAGAGTGTTTCATTTTTATTCTCTAATAGTGAAATATTCTGTTTCAAACTAATGTGTGATATATGCCACTTCACTACTCTTTAATTTTGAAACTACTAAATTAAAATTATGAAAAAATAAGGGATATGGAGAACTACGGAATTAACATGTGTCCCAAAACGCATTTGGTCCGTATTTTCTTGGAAGTATATTATCAATTGGGACAATTTGTCCAATATTAAATCCCGTAACGTTCTACAAGTTTCTCCGATTACCTTATCAAAACTTTTCTTTTAGCGATGGAGCAGAGTGGCTTAACAATTTTTTGAATAAATTTGTTAATATGTTAACATTAATAAAATTTCATTTATTTATATTTCACAAGTTTAAAAATTTATTATTGCTACCTTAATAAAGCCTTTACAAAGATAAAAAAATTCTTGAAAAATGTTAAAAAAATCGATAGGTTGATCGATATGTTGTAGGCTTGAATTTTTTGTTTTAAAATGCTCGACTCTACCAAATATGTATCTGTATAATTAAAGAAAGGGACACTGCCTTTTTGATTAGTTTACAAAAAGAGTTAATATATTCTTAAAAAGTATGTATTAAAAATTTCACACAATGGCAGATATTGGCGTGACAAAAACTACATTACGGCAATAATATTTTCTAATCTGTTACATATTTTTTTTATTTTATAAATAATCAACATAGTCCGATTTTAGTATAATTGGCCAACCCTATAAATGTAGGGTTATTTCTGTACAAAAAAAGCCGGTATAAGGAGATTGAGGATTTTTGTTGTAAATAGAGCACAATAATTAAATTTCTTCCTTGAAAAATAAGCTTTAGATAAATTTATAATAGACATAAGTGATTTGTGGAAACCCAAATTGTCGCTAACCCCGCTGCCCTAGGTGTTACGTTCGACCTTCTTCCTTGCACACAGCGGCGTAGTTAAGTAGTTTATATATACACATAAGCACACGTATACCTGTGTGTTTGCATGTTTTGGCATCTGCGGATTAGCAAAATAAATAGAACAAATAATTTCTATGGAAGATATTTTATGAAGACATGAAACAACTGTCCTAACCTCCATTCGTTTAATCAACAAAGTCATTCGTTTGATAAAACTACTCATTCTCGCTAGCTTCTTGTATTTTCATGTGTACGTTTAACATGAGTTCAAAACTCACAAAATAAATGTATTCTACAATCCATGCCAGACGATATAAACATAAATTTGGTTAGATTCATGGTCCACACAAATAATAAACCTACATCTCATAATTGAGTAGAAATCTCAGGCATCGCATATGGTCCTACAGAGAACTTTCTTAAATTGTGTCGACTATTTATGACTGAAGGTACAGATATTACTCTTTGCATTTTCCAACATTTATAATAAAAAGTATGAAGTCATCAATTCAAGAGTTAAGTTAGCAGTTTTATTTAAATATCTTGGTATGTAAGTAATAATCTAAAGTCATATTCAGTCAAATTCAGTAGAATTATCGGAATAAATTCAAGGAAAGGATGTGTACGATGGCCATCGTAAAGTTTACTATAATACGAAAGTAAAATTTACACACCTTTTCCCAATCATAAGTGCAAGCAATAACTGTCACTATTAAAGAAACACTCAAACTGTAATTTACTGAAAGTCAGCCAGTTACACTTTGTTTGTAGTGCTAGGTCGGCAATTTTTCAAGCCACCGGGTGCCGCCCGCCCATTCGCGCCGCCCAAGACGATGGATAGACGCGATTTAGTGTTACGCGCGCTCATACGTCTTGCCGGACGAAAACGTTGCACCTTCTTTTTGTTGGGCGGCATTTGTTTTGGGGTCATACTTGGCATTAAGTTTGTTCCTTTAAAATTCATTTCTGTTTAGTTTATTAATTTTTATTAATAAACTACACAGAAATAAATTTATATTTTAAAGACTTTTTAAATTGTTGGCAAGTTATAAATTCTATAAATATACATTTTTTGTACTAGAGATAAAAATTATTGGACGAAATTGATATTAATTTTTACTTAATTATGAACATTTATTCGTTGTTTAAACAATATAACAAATAATAAGTTAGTAAAAAAGCAATTTTTTTCTAATGAAATCAAAAAAATTCACACGGTAATTAAAGTTAATTTTTGCTAAATAATCTGGTATAAAAATCAATTGTATTATAAATTTTAACGAAAAATGCAACTTTTATAGTAAAATCTAAAATCATCACCTAATTTTTAAACGAAACAGAGACTTTTAATATAACTTTCATCGGAAAAACTCTAGGATAAATTATCGAAGTACCTAGGATTGATATCGAAAAAACCAATTTTAATGTACACACTACTCTAGTGTCGATGGAATATTGAGACATCTAAAGGTCAAACCAAAATAATCCTATTTAATATAGTTATTGATTTAGTGCCGAAAAAGTGTTTTGTATTGGAAGAGCGTCATAATAAAATACCGAAACACCTAATACACTGATCTAGTATTGGAAAAGCGTTATAATAAAGTATTAAGACACTTAAAATTCGAACCAAAATAGCCACTTTTATTGCATAAATTTGTTTAATGCGGAAAAAGCATCATAATGAAATATCGAAACACCTAATAATAATTTCGAAATAGCCACTTCTAATGTACGCAATGATCTATTGTCGGAAAATCGTTAAAATAAAGTATTAAGACACCTAAAGTTCAAATGATAATAACCTCTTATGATGTACGCTTTAGTTTAATGTCAAAAACGTTACAATAAAGTAACGAAATACCTAATGGTCAAATTGAGTTAGCCACTTGTAATATACGCGATGGTTTAGTGTCCACAAAATACTGGTATAAAGTGTAGAAGCACTTTAATTTAAATATATATAATAAATTTAATATATATAATAAATATTTTATTTGATTTGAATCGGGTTTTTTCGCGGTAATTATCTATTTAATGGACGTAATTCCATTGCAGAAGCCAGGTGTCTATAAAATCGACTGCAGCTGCGGTCTTTCCTACATAGGTCAGACAAAAAGGACAATCGCCGAACGCATGAAGGAACACATCGCAGCTGTGAAACTGCTATACCAGAACACTTAGTTGATTCGGGGCCCAATCACTGGATCAAACTTCATGACCCCAAGGTTATTTCTTCTGAGCCTCATTATTTCAAGAGGATTATACGGGAAGCGATTGAAATTAAAAAACATCCAAATTTCAACCGTGAAGACGGATTCAAACTCTCGGCGGCTTGGAATCCAGTGATTGCAACTAGGTGTTCACGATGTGTACATAAATCCAAGTGTCATGACACCGTCAGTGTAGTGTGTAGGTCTAGTGTGAACGCGCCTTAGATTTCTACAATCAACCAAGTGGGGGTATTTTTGAAAAACATTCCCGCGTCGCAGCGGTGACTCCTATACATCTTTAGTCTTCCCGTGACCACAGGCTGTGCAACCAGTCTGAAACGTCGGGACATAGTGAATACTTAGTTTATAATATCTAGGTTTACTCATTAAATAGATAATTACCGCGAAAAAACCCGATTCAAATCAAATCAAATATGTGTTCGAATCGCGAAAGTTTAAAAAAGTCTATATATAATAAATTTTGAAATCATGAATTTTTTTTTAGGTAATATAAATTGAACCTACTTTTGTACACATTACATTGAAGTTCACTCTCCTTAAACGTAAATGAAGCAATTAATTATTATTTCGTTGATGGATATTTTCATTTATCAATTTTTTTATAAATTATACAAACCCACAAAAAGGATAATTACACATCGTAACAGAAACTTTCTATATTGTAGATTAATTTACCTGAAACTTCAGGTGTAAAATTTTATACAGAATAGAACTTTCATAAAAACACGTAGGCTAGTTAGGTGGGAAAATTTAAAATATCAATTATTTAGCCGATTCCTGGTACTTAGGATAAATATAATATTCTTTAAAATATAGCAATCACAAATAAATAAAAAATTTGTTAGAAAAACGCGATATCACGTAATTTGAAAGATGAAATCCAAACTTTAGAAAGCATTACAGGTCGTATTGGGAACTCAGCAACACTGGTAATGATATCAGCCCTGCAGTGCTAATCGTTATAAACAGTGTACGAACCATAAAATGGCCAAAGAAGAAATCGAACTAGGAGCTTAACCGCTCTTGCTTTTCTCTATCGCAATGCCTTCTGTTTAAGCAATAAAGTCTGTATAAAGAAATAATTTTCAGGTTTCCCAACCTATTGCAAAAATTCGTGATTTATGATTTACAGAAAATCTTCTGGTCATATTATCCAAACCTTATTTATTACGAATCAAAAATATATATTTGCTGCGGAAGGTGCATTCGGTTACGGATAGACATAGTATTTTTTATATAATGCAAAATAGTCTAAACATTATGTTTTAGATAAAGTAAATAGTCTAAACATTATGTTTTAGATAAACTAAATAGTCTAAACATTATGTTTTAGATAAACTAAATTGGCTCACGCTCTAGTTTAATTTAAAAATACTCTCAAAATCTTCATGAATTATTGGTTACTTTTAAATCAAAAGATACTCAAGTAGTAAGAATACAATTCAAACAGTTTCGAAAGCTCAAACCTCAAGACCGGACAAATAATATTGTCGAGCAGAACTTCGAAAGCAAACAGTATTGAGTGACTCTTTCTTACTTAAAAGCACGTAATTATTTTCTTCGTGAACACTTTTTGTGCTCTTTACGCAATGATACATGCATACATGAGAATTAACATTTAAAAGTGGTTCACGACCGTTGACCATACATTAGAAATAAAATATCTGCTATGGTTTCATTTTTATTTATAAAATGTAACTAAAGGCATAAGATAGATTTAATTTACATACGTTATAATAACAATCACTTATTTACGCAAATATTGCTATATCAAATTTACTGTCCCAAAGTCGAATTTATTAATTTAAATAAGTATATTATAAAAGCAATTTTATTAATTTGCATTCAACGCATAACTATTTAATTGTTACCGTTTATTCATTTTACAAATTTTGTTTCATTTCATTTTGTTGCCCGCGCTAATCTTTGGAATCACATATGCTGTTTCAAAAATGTTTATATAAGAAATGTTATAGGCTATATACCATTGCACTACTATTTGCAGAGCAGAGCAGTGTTAATAAAATTAAATGTTTCTGTAGATTAATTATACATATTTTATTTCGGCAGAATGTTAAAAAATATCATCAATCAAAATGTTCATTTAATATTCTATCCAATCTCTGGAATTACATGTTCGGTTTCAAAAATGTTTACCTGAAAACACGATTAGTGTTAAAAAAATTAAATGTTTCCGTAGATTAATTTTTTAATTTTTATTTCGGCGTAATATTAAAAAAATGTCATTAATTACAATTTTAACTCTCTAATCTCTGGAATCACATATTGGATTTCAATAAATTTTGTATGATAAAGATTATAGTGTAGATATGATTACACTATAATTTATGAAGCTGAATAGTGTTAAAAAAGTTGCAGTGCATGCAATTTAGTGCACGTGACGGAAGTAAAACTTCTTTGGCGATAAAAACCTTGATTTGTAAGTATATAGTAAGATATAATATGGCAGAAAGACAGAGAGAAAAAATATACTAATATTTTCTCTGTCCATAGATTATGCTATTTCGTTTAAGAAGATTCTAATACTATACATTAAGAAGAATTAATAAAATGTCTTTTCAAATCGACGTAAATATCAAATAAAATCTTCATAAAAATTTACATTGACAATTTTCAATTAAAAAAAATTACCGCAATATCAGTAGCAGAAGACAGCTAATTGCAGTGAAAGTAAATCAGGATATATTGCTCTTGTTGTCTTATAATGGATGAAGTAAAACCAAAATAAGTAACAAATCAATAATAAAAACAACAGATAAATAACACACGACAAAATGTTGACAGACTAGTATTGACAGAGAGAACGTACAAAACAGCTGATGGTAGTAGTGAACGCCATTTCTGTTTGTTTTGCGCATACCTATGTTTCCTTTCTCATTTGTTAGCTAAATACCTATTTTTCGTCCTTCCTGAGATAGATTCGTTACGTTTAGAAGTTGCTTAAAAATTTTATATAAAAACGATGCACGAGATTCGATCTTGACATTTTGTTTTCTTCGAGCCCAAAGAAGTTTCACTTCGAAAATAACTGAAGTCAGGGAACACTGCTTAAAGAATATAAGTTAGAAAGAGCTTCATTTTCAGCTTCATGATCAGCTTATTTTTCAGCTTATTTTTCAACTGATCATGTCGACTATTCTGGCTGATATACTCCCACCCTGACGATCCACGTCGTTTGACGAATGGAGCGGAATTATTTAGTAAACGCGGGGGGAAAAGCAGAGTAATTAAAATAATTCTACGTGAATGAATCACGAGGTACAGCTAATCTGTAAATAAGCAAGAAATTTCACTTCATAAATGCTTACATATTTTATACACGTGAGAGCACAGTAGTTTAGACCCTAAGTTCTCAAGTAAACTAGCTACACACTTAAACTATGCGTTGTTTATTCGAACATAATGTATTAATTTTGTATCTCTCGTTCTCATTTTGAAATTAAGCTACTATGTAAAATAATATTGCATGATGAAATTATTGACGATGAAACCATTGTTGTACAGTCCTTAAACCTACACTACACTACTCACGAAGTTGATCGAATTTAGGCGAGGAGAATAGTGTACAGATGTACTTCGATTCGCTTTGTGCGTACTTCAGACTGTACCTCAGATGCACGTCACACTGCGATCAACTTCGACGAGGACTTCGTGGAGGTAACTTCGCGAGTAGTGTAGAGGTGATTTAGATTACTGTTATTTAGAGTAGGTTGTTGATTTAGAGTGGGTTGTTGATTTAGAGTAGGTCATTTTGGAACTGAGTAGCAGGCTGTTTATTAAAATTTATGCGGCATATCCACAGGAAAGTTTAGATGTAATCATTTTAAACATAAAATAAATTTTAGAAGCATATGAAAAGATGTTTATGAAAGTAACATTTTTCTCCCACTAATGCTAAAAAAACGCCGGTTACTGATTCTGTACAAATTGTAAATAAAAAATTGTAGTAAGATACAATGCACGAGGAAGAAATATTCTTCCATTCGAGTTTTTCAAGAAGTTCACTTTTTAGTTTATATCTGTGATTTACAAAAATATCCTGACGAATGGAACTTTAGTCGAACGTCGCGATCTGCGCACCAAGTGAAGCTGCCAATACCAAAATTTTCAGATTTGATACATGTCCTTAAATGAGATCATATTTTGGTGGAGAATAATTGATAAATCCAAGTAACCCAAGTGTTGTTTTGAAGATGAGTGTATTTTTTAACTTATGTCGGATGTAAAGTCCATATTTAAAATTCGAACAATATAAAGGTGTGAACAAACTGGGAAATTTTCCGATTTTCTTAAAACGTCGCGATATATGAGGGAAATGCACAA
Source organism: Druceiella hillmani (assembly GCA_039881145.1). NCBI lineage: Eukaryota > Metazoa > Arthropoda > Insecta > Lepidoptera > Hepialidae > Druceiella > Druceiella hillmani. The sequence continues at coordinate 27,834,950 of JAYKKI010000025.1, forward strand.
ACGTAATCATAAATGTATGATACAAATGCATAGATTACAAAATTTGAAAGATAATGATGCCAAAAACGTCAGCTTTGAGCTAAAAGCAACATGCAGAACTGCCGCGAATATAAGCAGGGTAAATGCGCTCAGACAACTCAGGCGGCATCTTAGGAGCCTGGATCAAGTATGAGTATGAAATTAGTTGCTGATGAGATGGAGAGTAAATTTGTTCAGAAAATTTGTACAGATTTGACATTTGTAGAGGATAACTTCCTTTATACGTAAATTCATATTCCTTATATAACCTGTTTTCAATTATAAGTTGCAAATGTGTTAAACCATTCAAAAAAATAATTTTCTTTAATTTCAATTTACTATATAAGATTGACGTTTTTTGAAAATATCTGCAGTAGTTACCGACACGGAAATTCCAATTTTTTGAAGTGAAAACTTATTTTGACTTACCTTATCCAAAATTGTTTGATTAGAAATGACCAGCGCCAAGAGCGTGAGGTACTTCAAGTAGCTAGAACGCGGTCTAGTGGTTTGATTAAGGGGATATTCGATGCTAGATCGATTGCGACTGGACGAGAAAAATACAGAACATCTAAGTCAGTAAGTATATTTTTATTTCCTTCCCAGAGAGTTATTGACGCACGGTTAAAGCATTGCATTACATACGGAGTGTGGCGAAAGCTGAGTTCGAATCCCAATACTTGTGTTTTTTGATAATCTATTTTTTTTGTAAATTTTTAAAAAAATATTGTTTATTATTAGAATTTAAATAAAATTCCCTCTCTGCGGCGCCCAGGTTATACCCTTTACATATAGCCCATATTTTTAGGGTTCCGTATCTCAAAAATAAAAAAGGAACCCTTATAAGATCACTTCGTTGTTCGTCTATTGATGTGTCTAGACACTTTTTCCAAAGAGCCCGTGAAGATATCAAATTGAAATTAATATCATGTACTTACATCTATGGTCCCTCGGAGCTGTAAAAAAATTAAGCTTCTAAGTAAACTCAATCAAGAAGAACCCTAAAAATACGTTAATTTATTCTGCATATTTTGAAACTCGCAAAAAATTAAAACTCATAGGGAACTTCGCGTAAACCTAGAATCATGAAATTTGACCGGAAGCAAGATCTCATAGCACAGATAAGGGAAATGATCGGAAAATTTTAAATTTGCAGTTATATCATATAACAACAATATTTTTTTATGTGGAAATATATTTTTGCAGATAATATATATTCATTCTAAAAAATTAAAATTATATAAATAGTATAATAGGAATTTTATCTACCATTAAATATTTATAAACGTCCAAAATGTGTCCGGAATCCTCGTAATGGCCCTCGTAAAGCCATTCGTGCTTAACAGGTTTTATTTTTAATGAAAATTTATATTTTCTCTTCAAAGAAAATATTTTTATTTTTTACGTAGTGCATTTTATTTGCATTATTTTATCATATTTATTATTTGGTGTCAAAGTTGATAAAATATGATCAGTTAAATGTTTATTGCATTGTTTTGGTTTGTTCCTTTAATCTAAAGGTAGTACCCGAAGATTGTAAATAAAATTTTTTTTTAAATATCCTATTCGAAATTCCTAATATTCAGAGTACTATATTGGTTGAGTATATTGGTTGACAAAAGTTTTCACTTCTACAGTATGTTCTTAAGTGTATATTTTTTTTTGTTTAATTTTGGAAGAGAAGTTGACGTAATTTTGATTAGTTATCATAATATTTGCAAAAATTCAAATTAGAGATAGGATAAAATTAAAAATTGAATTTAATTTCTAGTTACCTTCCAAAATGTAAAATTGAAAGCAAATTTGAAAGCAATTTCTTGCAAAAAATGCGATATTTTATTGGAATTAATTCTCTATAATTAACTCAACGATATACGTCCCAAAATTACTTCAAAAAATAAATAAAGTCAGATTTATAGATGAATTGTTAAAACGAGAACCTCAAAAAAAAATTTGGACATACATTATAAGATTTGATATAAAATAATGTTCGTGAATATCCTAAACTGCTCCTGATATAAATTTCCACTTAAATAGGATTTGAGGAAAAGTCTAAATTTTAACCTACCAGTATAAAATAGAACAATAGGGTATTTGACTAACATCGATATTTTTTGTAAAAATATTTTAAAACTGTAGAGTATATTTAAATAAACCTTGGGATGGAAAAAATTATGCATGTTACAAACCATTTTTCAAAACTTCTAAATAGGAAAATTGTAAATTGTTTTGTTCTTAAATTGAAAAACTTCTTATGATTTTAGTTTACACACAGAAATAAGAAAATTATAATATGCAATGTTTAACTTCAACGCAATATTTGCCGAAAAACTCCCTTATAATTAATATTAAATACTGGCCGGTGACGTAATAAGCCATTTGTGTTTTGTATGGGGTGTTTTCGCGCCAATCTTAGTTCGTCAGTTTTTAAGTGGTTATAACTTTGTAATGAAACGTCCTAGGTACGACATATTTAATTTAACCGTTTTTAATGTTATTAGTTATTCTATTTTAGTAATAAGAAAATGTAGTCAAATACTGTATGCTTTAATAAATTGCTTACTAAATATTACTTTACCAAATAATAGGTTACCGCAGAATTGATCACCTCCATCCCAAATTCCACGTGGTTTTTTTTATAATGGTGATAATAGTATACTTAATATTTACTCTTTAATTTAGATAACACGATTCTGGCGTATTTAAAAGATTTACTACACATTCTAGCCAATTATTTGTTTGGCAAAATGTTTATATTATTCTTTATTTGGGTTTTGTGTGTCTTAATTTCTGTTTTACTTGCTTCACCTTTAGGTCAACGAAATGTCCGTTATATATGTAATCAGTGTGGTAACAAATAAGTACTAAAATTCCTTACCGTGACAGAAGACACGTCGCGGCGCCGAGTCATCATCAGTACGCGGCGGCGCGCGCAACTGCAGCGTGTAAGCGCGCGCTCCGCCTCCGCTGCCAGCGAACGTGGCGTACGGACTAATCTCGTACACGTCTGCACATAGTTCGAATACGTTGAGGTCATTGTTACTATATCATGAAATTAGACCGGAAAAGGCATCACAAGAATAAAAATCTTATTTTTTTACAGACAAAATGAATAAAATAACCCGTCAAAGTTTTATTTCAATCGTCGATCAGACAAATGAAAATCACCGCATGTGTTATAAAAAATCCTGTCATTTTTCATTATAGGTTTTAAATTTTGTTTCTACGAAACTCTCCGAACCAGCGAGATGAAACAAAATATAGTTCGTGTCCGGTTATATCCTTTATACTAGGATTTAACATACTAATTCGCAAAAACCGACATGGTTGTCAAGAAAATTAGTTAACAGGATATTTTTACTTAATTTATACAATTGCTAAGAAGCATAATGCAAGAAAATGGATTTTATGTTTTATATTTTCGTTACAAATTATTTAGTTTTTTTTTTCCTTCCCTAATTTTTCATCATGGAATGGTTTAAATTCTGTTGTATTTTAAAAAGTAACAGCTTTTTTAGAAGTTATATCCGTTTTGTAAAGTCAATGATATATTTATAGGGAAGAAAAATACAAAGTGACAACCTTATTTATTAAATTTATATTAAAATAAATTATTTTGCTCGTTGTTCAAGTGACTCAAGTACAACAGAATAAATTGGGAACGGATATTCGATATCACTTTTTGCCTCAATATAGACACCATTTGCATAGAAATATATTCCATATGATACCTAGCTATCTACTTTTGATGGTGAAATGTTTACATGACATTATAAATTTGATATTTTCCGAATGGTAAATAACTAAAATGACAAGTCTTACTGAAAACTTGCCACACGAAACTTTCGTCAAAATTTTCCGGTACACGAACCATAACGGCCAAAGTAACGCTGGTGTCAAAATAAACGTTGTAGTATTTTACCTAAAAAAGAAAGAAATAGAAAAAAATTGTGTTCCAATATATGAACCATTTTGGGCAAAATAGAGCTAGTATCAACAATTCTAAAAAAACTATGTAATTTAAAAAAATTTTGTGACGAAAATAAATGTAGGTGATCATATTAAGCATGCCTTTTTAATATTATTATGTCATTTCTCGTCCTGTTGAGTTTTCAATAAGTGATTACACTTTTTACAACGAAAATTAATTTATAAATTAATTTATACAAATCTGAAATATCAAACCACATAACTGTAGCAACGGCTACAGCGCGACAGTCTTATTTTCATTAAACACTCATAGCTTTTATACCATTTTGGCGCAGAACCTACTACTGAGTTTCTAGAAAGAAATATGCTTTGGGGCATACCTGTGAAATAGGTTTACTATTTTTTTTAAATAATAGCTAATATGTGTTTACCACAACAAACAGCTTCAATTATATTCATTTCAAACACAATACTTTCTTTTTTAATTTTCAGGTTACATATCTAAATAGTAAAGAGATATGTTTGAGAATTGCATGATTTTTCCAATCCAGTATTGAGTTGGTACATTATATTGAGACTATGAAACAAAAAATCGAATCAAATACAAATAGAAACTCACATAAATAATTCTAGTTTTTAAAGTATTTTTGTACGTATGAACAAATAAATTGTTGAATTTCTGTCACAATTAAATGTAAAAAAATATCTGCCGGGTTTATTAAATTCCTTACAGAAATCTATTTACTCTATAAAGTTTTATTAGATTCGTAGCAGAGTTGCAATAATTTGCATATTTTCCTTGATTAAGGAAAGTCAACTTACCTGACATATCGCTGGCCTGTTTGCAGGGCGTGTGCCCGCGTGTATCAGCATTACCAGTCTTCTCTGGAACCGGTTCTAGCTGAACCGGCGGGTTCCTGGTTAGCAGAAACGAATGTCATGTGTATAAACACAATATTTCTCGTGACTACAAACACATTTTTTTGTTGAGAAATGTAATATTATTAATCGTTTTGAAAATTGCCTTTAAGCACTGTTCTTCTAATATCTCATAATTGGAAATAATTAATGACCATGATTTGCTTCTGTTTTATTAATGACATGTCAAGTAAAAGCTGAAAATTGTTATTATTACGCAATATAGAGTTATTAAATTGGAGAGCTTATTTACGAATATCACCACGCGTTTTGATGTCGTGTCATTACCTGACGGAATTAAGAATCGTGGAAGTATATAGTTGCAAGCTGATGGAAATTACATAGTAGAATTATGCTATATCTTAATATGATGAAATTCAATCGATTTATTATGATCTTTCTATCTGCCAGTTTAGACGTGGCCCTAAGTTATAGTCATGGTCACGATTTATACAAAAAATTCAATTTATGAATTTATAATTATTCCATTTTCAAAAAATTACTAAAGTATATTATTTAATTCATATATTTTACATTTACTGTTTGTAGTACTGTTTCAAAGTTATATTATTTTTGGAACGTTCTGAAAATTACTTGAATCATTTAAAATATTTTTAAATTGACTCAACAATAAATTATTAAATGAGATTGTTTAATTCAACCTTTATAATTTGAATTGTTAAGTGAAGAAACGGAATTCGCTGCATTTTCAGAACTATGATACGAGATTCCAATAAAACCATAAATCAAGGACCAGAAAACGGATAGAATGTAGAAGTCAAATTATTTTAAATCTCAGAGTAACAATTGATCACACTTACATGTTAAATCTATTACTATATACATTCAATTGTGTTTAATAAACAAAGTTTACCATTTAAACATTCCCTAATTTTAAGTGAAAAATATGAAAAAAAAATGTCACTGAAAGTTTCATATAATTATTAAAAGTAGTTGTCCATCTATCTGTTTTTCTACGTATTAAGACCCTTTTTCACAAAGAGGTCCAGACGGACAAAGGTTTCAAGATTAAGTTATTATCATATTTTATATGTAACAATTCTTTATTATAACTCAAAATAAACGAATACCAAATAATTTTATACTGACTCAGTCATCGAAACTGCTAAGTGTACTTCCCATTGGCCAAGACTTGAAATTATTACGCGACAAACTGAATTTTTTTATGTTAATTTTTATATATTTACAAAGTAAAACAAAAAGGGATTATTAAAGTTTTTGATAATAGGTTATATCAGTACCATCAGAGCGTGAATTGTTCTCGCCCTTAACCGTCTTCCCTAACAATTTGACGATTATACTGTTGATGACGTAACATCATAAAAAATTATACGAAAAGTGCAGATAAAAATATTAAATAAATGAAAAGTACGTGAAATCATCCATTTGTACACATCGTGCAATGATTTAATATCTTATGGTTTCTTAACGCTTTTATGTATTTTATGGGTATGATAACAAAAAAATTAACTAATTGAAGATTTTAAAGTAAAAATAAAATTAGGCAGAAAATTGAAGATGGCTAAAGAGACGAAAATATTTCCTAACCTCCTAAAACAATTAGATATTAATCAGCCCACCTAAACACATTTTTTTATTCTATTCTGAAACATCGATTAGGACAAATTAATATATTTTACAAGCATGTTGTTATTTGAACGAGTAATATTAGGGACTTATTTCTTTCCTCCATCATTACTTTGATTAATACAACTGCATTCTGAATGATCCATAGTAATATGAGTTATAGAGGAAAACGCAATCGACAATATTTAATACTCACTCGTTATGATAATTGAATCCTTTTATTTTATAACTCAAGTGGAAAAATTCAAAAGTATACAACGCTAGTTAGAATTTAACTAAAGAAAGTATACAACGCAAGTTAAGATATCAAGCTAGTTGGTCCGAGAGAATAATTCACAAGTCACCGAAAGGTTATATTTTAATATAAATATTTTTGAGGAATAATATAAATAGGACTAAAAAAATTATTTAAAAGAAGAATTTTGGATTTTTTGTTTAATTTTTGTTATTAGTGGTAAAGATAATCTTCGAAACGATGGCTAAATCATTGGTTTTCATAAAGTATTAATGGAGATATGGCGTAACGACAAAAAAAACCTGTGAGCAATAATGTATAGTATATCTTCTCACTAATGGTGCGTATTTTGCTAATAAAGTGATACTTAACATTTTTTAACACTTCTAAAGTGAGTTTACATTATTTTCTTTTAGATTCTTAAATTTTATAATTAGTTGTTAATTATACAACGAATTAGTTTTCGGTGAACGAATCGAGTAATATTTTCCAAAGTCGAACAAATCGTCGAATCTACCCGATGTTTACCATAATTGAATTCCTGAAAAAGAGAAAGGAAGAAAAAAATGATTCCCTTTGTTTTGCGAACCGCGTTCAGAATGCTCCGTTCCGTAATCAAACTAATTTATTTTTTGTGCGAAGCGGGCGTTGTAATTTCACAGCCAACTGTACTCGACTGGGCGGAACCCGCCTAATGACTTCATTAGAAGGCAGGAATAAGTCCGTCCATCGACTTTATTCTCCGTTCCGGAGAAGGCTTTCCTTGTACGTGTTACGTTGATATACAGTTATACTGAGTCACAGTACGTTTTACGATGATGATATTTAATCATATAAAATAATTGCAAAAAATGCCAATATATTACCTGAATGAAAATTCTGTTTGAAATAAAATAAAGTAAAATGTTATGTACATGCAACAAGCTCCACGAGAAAAAGAAATAACAAAGTCAGACACGAATTTATTTCTTTTGGATTTTCCATTTCATTTTGCAATTTTTATTTATTGAATACAGATTAGTACGACGAGAATAGATGCATATTTCTTATATGGTTTTGAAATTATTTTAATACCCTCTTGTAAATATTTTTCTCGGTCAAAAATCGTGGATCCTTTTTACGCATGCGCAGTTTGCGATGACCGGCAGCCCTGAATACCGGTATAGTATTAGCACAATTACTGGCACATTCCTCCTTCTGTATAAGGAGACGTGGATAATATGTCTATTTTTAGCCGAGTTATTAAAGTTTGAAATTATTTCAAGAGAAACTGTTGTTCATTTTGGTACGATTGGCTCTCTAAGCACCTAGTATCCATTTTAAGGACCTTCCCACATCAAAACTTGCGAAAGATTATAATGCTTCATAGGTTTGGATATGTTTTTTTCTGATAACGGGTCTAGAAAGCTTTTAATTGTTTTAATATTATAAACTATTAAAATTTCCAAAATGTTTTTTTTAAACCTGTTTTTAAACAATTACTAAAAAATTTACTTTTCTCACTGAATTTCATAAAAAGTACTAAATCGATGCAAATAATTTTTTAACATAGATATATTTAATCACCCAGTTTTTCTATGAAAGTTTTCTATAATTTTCTGTGCAAAGAAATAATTGTGTAAAAATGAAGCTGTGGTAATATAATTGTACTAGGATGAATTTTCTATCTTATTACATATGAATGAAATGATACATGACTGAAACTATTTCCCACATGCGAAATCAATAATATTTTATGAAATAAGTAAAACATCCACATTTCATAAAACATTTCTCGGTATAAAAAACGAAGGGTACGTTTATGTATTAAAGAAGATATATATATATATATATATATATATATATATATATGTGTGTGTGTGTGTGTGTGTGTGTGTGTGTGTACTTTTATCTCACTTCGCTCAGCTCGACACAAAATTATTGGCCGTGGTTTAGGCTTTTAGAGTTTAGGTAATAGAATATCTTTAATTCGGTTACATTGTGGATAAAGAACATTATAAATTTATGTTTCGTAAAATATAATTATTTTAATAAAAAATTTTATACATAACAATTAGGGTTAACGTATAGTTGATGAACTCTCAACATAGCAATTTATTAAACTGAACTAAGCAAACTAATTTACTTAATCAAGTATGGGAGGCAAAAGGTTTCCAAAACATGGTTTCCAAAGAAAATATGCTCCGTTAATCAATATACCTGATTTTCTCAGTTACTATCAAAATGTGAAAATAAAATCTTTATGAAAATAATTGATAAATCATACTCAATAACAATCTTAACTTAATTCGGTTTCGTCGAGGAAAATTCCTGACGTCGGGATTTTATTTATTCCACAACTTGACCGAGTGAAAATTTAACATATATACAGGAAACTTTGAGAAATTGAAAATATAAATAAAATAGAGAACTAATAACGGTGAAAATGTATAAAACAATACATATATGCACATTATTTTAGATTTTACTAAGAACAATTACATAATTATTAAGCAAAAATATTTTATTCAAAGCAAATATTTAATGAAAACATAGGTTCTGAACAGTTTAATCTCTTAAACATTTATATGTTAATATCAATATTGCACGTACATTTAAACGAATAAAAGTAATAAAATTGACAAAATTTGAATTTAAATCAAATTAAGGCATTAATACTCTTTTTAATAAAAAATACTCAATCTATAGGTTATACTAATATTATTCTGAGAATACTTATACTGTTCATAATATTGGTATGACAAAGTTATTAATTGCTACTAATAAAATGAGTAAAACAATTTACTAACTATTCCGAAGTTGTTTCAAAAAATTAAAAATCCAACGTGCCAATGAGGCTTTTCATAGACATCACATAAAAATATAAGATTATGCCTACGATTGTGAATACAAACTACATCTATTACGCCATAACAAATTTTGGGAAACCGTCACAATTCACCCTAAAATATAATTTGATGTTAATATAAAGATTATCTATTTTTTTAATATTAAAAAAACGAATGAAAAAATTACTTGATAGAATAGTCATTAAGGGGTCAGTTTCAAGACACCTAGAAAGGGCAGAAGCTGCTTTTGATTGACTACCGGTCACGACTTAGGTAGTCGTCATGTTCATCTCCATAGGATCGGCTGGTTGATAATGAGATTTGCCCACTATGCGACTGTGTGACAATGGCAGTGACCATTTGTGTACTTGTAAGACTTTGATATGTCCAACTTGGGACATTGTCGGATGCTACTGGGAGACTCGGGTCGAAAGGTCGAAGGATCCCGGACGAGCGTTGGTTAACTAGTATTTAAATTAAAAATGGTCCACAATAAATATAAATTTAATACGTATAAAAATATGTCCTTCCCTTATCGTCCTTGCTGCAGCTCCAGGCAATAAATTTATTAGATGTAGGCGTTTTCTTTTACGTAATTATAAACATAATCGAATTGTAAAAACTATCGTTTTGTTAGATGTTTTTTCGAAATGTCATATTTTTAAAGTTATACCAAAGTCCAACTTAAGATCGCAGTCGGAATAGTGTTAAAATGATGACATTATAATGAGCGCTTGTCGTATAATGAGTTTGTTAATAGTGCTTTTATCTATTCTCTATTATGGAAGGTATAATTTTCTATTCCAAGTTTATTAATAACAGCATGGCACTTAAAATATTTTCCCGTCCTAACTTCAATGTAATTTGTAATTTTATCAATTTTTTTAGATACTTTGTATATAACTACTCAATCCGTAATCAGTATTGATCAAATTTTAATCTCAACAAACTACGAAATCGTAGTCAAGACATTTTCAGTAAAACCCAACGTCGCAATTGGTAGTGATGTTTAAAATTGGTACTCCCAAACTTAAAATTTATATTATATTTCTTCCCTTAAATATGTTTAGTATATCAGTTAAATTGTTCCACCCTTATTAATAGCATATATAATCCTATTATTGAAATATCGGTCCTCAAGTAACTCTGAGGAATATCCCAAAATTTCCGTTGTGCCATTTATATCTAAAAGTTTTGAACCTTTTTCATGTGTCTAGTTAGTGAGACTTTTTACATAAACAAAATTTTCTTAATTTCTACCAATATTATTTTAAGTAAAATCACAATACCTCTACTCTATTAGCATAAATGTATAGGTGAAACCCTTAAATGTGCCATAAATTATGTCAAATTCATTCTTTTCGAATTCATTTTGTCCGGTCGCGTAAATAGCATCCTACAATGCTTTCTGCTTTCTCCGCCTCCTTTTCCCATTTTCATTATCACTGCATTCATACTCCACTATCATTACGTTTATGTCTTTTTTCACATTTTATTAGTTACGAGAGTTTCAGAAATATTTTTTTCATAATATTAGGTTTTATGGAGATATTCTGAAAAATATCCAAAAAATATATTTCTCCCTTATTTTCGAAACTTGTGAACTTGATTTTATAAAAAAACGGGGTTTCAGAATCCTGCGTAAAGGTTGTAGAAATAACATAGCGACGATTCCAGGTGTCATAGTTTTTGAGATATTGACGAAAATATACATGTTTCTCCCATTTATTTAAATTGATTAATGTTAATATGTATTACGCTACGAAGTCCTTATTAGTGACAGCTTATGCTATATAAAGTATTTTTACTCTAAAAGAGATACAACAATCTCGACAATAACTCAATCAAATCAAAACAATAACTCTTAAGATCAACATAATAGGACAAACCTGTGTCTCCTGACCAGGATGAGCGCTATAACGAGCGCTGCGAGCGAAAGAGCTGCACACAGAGCCAGGAGTAGGGCAGCTTCTCCAGCTGATGTGGGCAGTAGCGCAGTCTCACTGCGGGGCGCTAGGCGATCTGCATTGTATTTATTAGCATATATTTATTGAGTAGTAGAAAACAAAAGGACAATATATAGAAACAAATTACATAAGAAGGTCGTTTTACTACGACCGAGAGCATGAAGAGGAATAAACTACTTTATCTTGTTTAACATTAGTTTGGCGACTAACACGACCGTCATTTCAGTTTATCAGTGGTATTCACAAAAAATGTTTCCACTTTTTCCCTAAAGCATGAATTTCTTTTTCTATCATAGCATGAAAGCATGAAACAAATGCTTTGTGAAGCTTTGCTTGTAAAGCTAATGCAAGAAATCACCTCGGATGAGAGTAAACAGAAAGAATAAAAATTCCTTCTTTGCGTTTTCGGAACTAATTTTGGCTGTCTTATAAAAGAATACACCTTCGCAAACATTGTACATATGTATATTGCGATTGCATGTTGCTTCACACACTTTTCATCCTAAACAGCATACATGAAGCAAGAGGTCCAAGTTCTCTTCGATATATATTTATATTCAGTTTACAATTTAGTTAGTTTATAACCGCACAGATGTTTGAAGGCTTTGCTTTTTATAAATCATTCCAGAAGTTTTTAGAAATCGCTAGAAAAAAGTGACATGTTATTAGTTGACATGTTAATATATTTTTCAAACAGTTTTCAAATCCATTGTTTACAATCGTTTAAGTTTATAAATAGTTTATTTTGTAAGTAATAAGGTAACTGATATTCTTAACTTAATTGCCTTTTATTGATACACTGACCGGTGAGTATAGAGGTTTGTTTTTAATATGATCGAAATATTCAACATTAGCCATCATATGCTTAAATTAAAATTAGATCAAGATAGAAAAAAAATATATCTCCATTCATATCGCAAGTAGAATATTATGTCTGTGTAAATAGATGTTATTCAGGTGTTTTCCCGATTCCGAAGTTGTTTGGTTTTATACGTTTGGAGAGACTTACATTAAATATTTTGAAGAATTATGGTATTCAACTCAAGAATATCAAATAAGAAATACATGTTTAACTATGAAATATTTTATTATGCCAAAAGATCTTTCGTGTAAGTCATCGTTTTTCTAATGAATTAAACATTTTTGTTAAATGTGAAGAAACAAAGTATTAGTATTTTATTAAAAGTTTGCAAATATGATGCAAAAGAAAACTCTAATCTTTCTTTTTTCTTTCAGTGCGTAGGGTTTCCTGTAATCGTTACATTCAGTTACAACACTATTGTCTTAAAAATTTAACATATGTGTATACAGAAATATTGTCTTCAAAAAGTTAAGAAGGAAAATAGTAAATGGTTGGACGTAAAATTAGCATAGTACGTAAAATTAGCACGTAAAATTTCATAGGACATAACTGTGGGATGCTATCTTTCAAAAAAATATTTTTTATGATCCTATACCAAAACTACTAGAATGTAACTTTATTATTCATCTGTTTATCTATCTGTCTCTATGTCATAGTATTTTTCTTAGAATGTATGGATTCTATCAATTGGTATATTTACGTAACTCTATAATTTCTTTGCACCTAACTCGCATGTTAAAAATCTCAAAAATGTATTTTTCTTTCCATTGATGGTTGGGCTGAAAATTCCATTGTATTAAACCAGCCGGAGTAGGATGTTACATAAAAAGTCATTGTTACCATATTTTATAACTATTTAAATTTTTAGTAACATAAATTTTACAGAAAGGTAAGCACCCTTATTTCCGAAATTAGGAATAAGTTATTTGAAATTATTTCCTTGAGTAAATAGTAACTTTTCTATTAAAAGAAAAATAAAACAATATAACTAATATTTATAGTTCCTAGTGAAAAGGGTAAGTCATATAAAAATCTAAAGAAATATAGCGATCCCCAAAATTAAATTGGCAAATAATTATCTATTTTGCCGTTTTTGTTCTAAATTTTTTGGTTCATACTTTTTTTGGACCTCAATTGAATAATTACTTTGTTTAATTGCATAATTTACAATCTTTACCCCTAGGATATACATGAATCTTGAAAAACATAAGTTTATCTCACTTTAACCTTACTATGTATGTATGAGTTTTGCTAGTCACCGTATTACATATATCGAACGCACACGCCTGAGGGGTTAAAATATTTAGATTAACCTGAACCCACCCCCATCCAATGTAGTAGTTGCAAACTCATACACTGCCGTCACAGCTCCTGCCTCATTACTGGCGAGCACGCGCAGCTCATGCCATGTGGCTGGCTCCAGCGGCGCGAGTACGAGCGCGTCATGCGCTACGCGTGGTTCGCTCCACGTGCGCGTCATCTGACGCCACTGAATGCGCACATGAACTGGGGGGCAGCCATTGGCGTCTATGGAGAGAGTGTCTACGTGGGCAGCCGTCGCGTTGGTGCTGATGAAGTTTGCGTCCCGGGGTGGCTGCAGGGATACAATAACACATCTATGAAATATTTAAAACCAGAATCTATGTAGGGGTATTTTCTAGAAAATCCTAAAAATTAAATGACCAATTTCAGTATCCTGATTTCAAAATATGTGATCGTGCTAATCCATTAAAAACACTTTGTTGAATATTTCGTTTGGTGTCTCCAAGTAATGACGTCGTGTCTCTAACTAATGAAATGACGTTGGTAAGGTTTTCTTCCAAAATATCCTGTCTCATGTGTCTTTAAATCTTTTTTCCACTTCAATTTAAAGAACATATCTGTTAAACTTTTGTTGTGTCTGTCCTGGATAATGGAGATGTATTTAATTTAAATTTAATTGAACAACTTCCTAATAAAATGTATAATATGGATATTTATCTAATTAAGACACTTCAGTCAATTAGAATAACTTCGTGTACGATTCTTATTCGGCCTTAAAGAACAGTTACAATTAAAATAGTTAAAGATTGGTGACTAGCAAATACTACATTTTTAAACACTTTTATGTAATATATTTAACAGTCTGGAAGCAGTTTGTATATCTAATTCAAATTACAAAACCTTTCACATCATGATTTTGATCTATCTTTTAAAGACAAGAAGACTTCTAATTTCTAAAAAAAAATAGGGAAAATGTTTTTCCGTAAATGTCTCAAAATTTGGAACTTTATTTAATAAAGATAGGTAAAGAGGGCCTTCGTGTTTCTGTTTAAAAGTTATACTATATTCCCAACATACCTACCTTCCACTTTGCACCCACTGGTAGTATCAAATAAACTTGATGTTATATTTGTTCAAGATATATTTACAAACATACCTCAATAGGTGTATATCATTATTTCATAAATTGCTAGAAGGCGGTTTATTTACAAGATCTTATGTGGTAAAACTAATAGTTAAATATGTCTTTATCATGTCAATCCTAACCTGCGGAGGACCCCCAGCAGTTCTGGCACTAACGGGCACCCCGGCGGGACCCTCACCGCGTGCGCTTACGGCGCTGGCGAGTAGCTCGTAGACGGTGCCACAGCGTAAACCACGCAACGTGTGGCGCACGCCAGCCGCCCTTTCACCGCGCCATTCGCTACCCGCTCGTCTATAGGACAGGCGGTAGGATAACGCCGGTGCCGCATTCGCCATCTGAATAAAGCGATAAATACATGCAAATTTAAAAACGAACCAATTATCTTAAATGTAAATGAATATGCAATTACATACAAATGAAAATCATTGCTTCGAGAATAAAGGTTTAAAATAAGGGGATTATTGTACTGTAGAAAAAATTACCATGTAGCATTAAATAAAAAAAAAAGTTTAAAATGGTACCAGTCATCACTCATTATTGTTATTATTCCACTTTATTTTGAGGTGTCCTAATAATTCAACTAGTTATCTACGTGCTGCAAGGGTTATGAATATAAATATAAACCAGGAGAAAACAAAATACATGTTTTCACAAAAAAATTTCGCCAAACTTCTAACAACATTACTTTAGGTACATATAATTTTGATTCAGTACTGAGTTTTGAATACTTGGGATCTGAAATGGGTTGTCAAAATAAAATATTTTCAGAAATTAAAAATAGAATTTTTGCTGTTAATGGAGCTTTTTATGAACTGAAAAACTTTCTCAGGTCACAAGTTATTTCCACGAAAACAAAATTTCTGTCATACAAAACTCTTATTAGATGAGTATTGATCTATGGCTCTGAAACATGGACATTAATAAAATTGCATGAAAGAAAAGTTTTAAGATCAATTCTTGAGTGCATAAAGGAAAATGACGTTTGGAGAAGGAGATACAACTCATATACATATCAATTTTATAGAGACACAGATATCACGAAATTGATAGACGGGGCTGTTCATCTCGTTCGAATGGAGGATTCAAACCCACTCAAAAGAAACTTTTTGATTAAACCGCAGGGACAAAGAATAAGATAAAATGAGATGGAAAGATGCGGTAGAGAATGATTTTGATTTAACTGGAGATCGGTTGTCGCACAGAGGGCTGCATGAAAGTCGCTTCAAAGGAAAACCTTGGCCCATCTTGGGCTGCGGAGCTACTAATGATGACGATGATGATCTACATAGGTGAGTATTAATTTTAGATAGTTAAGAAGTTATAGGAAAAACGCTGGGGACAGTATATAACGATAAAAAATCTTATATTTGTATGCCAATACCTTAAAATTTAGTCGACAATTGGGGAGCAGGATTAAAAAGACCTTCTTAATTTTCCACGTTATACTAAGATATTTTCCGATTACGCAAATACCGACGATGACAGCAGGTCCTCTATTTGAGATCTATTGGCACCAAACGAAAGAACCTTGATCATATGTACAGAAGTCAAAGTGTTATAAACAGTAATTCTTGTTTATGTTCTAATTCGTGCTTCTTTACGCTTTTTAACAGTAAATTATCTAATAGAACGAAATGAAACCAGGCTGCGTAAAATATGAACGTAAATTGATAGAAAAAGTGGAATAATTACGAGGAAAAAATATTTATATCCTTATTGAAAACTTTCACTCATGTATTGAATAAATTGGAATCTATTCTATTATTTAAAAAAGGACACGTTTTAAAAGATAACAAAGTAGTTAGTGAAAGAGACTATATTTAAGCATTTTTTCAATTAACGCTCATATTAAACAATCAACCTGGAAATGGCAATTACCGGCGGCGGCGCACGCAGTTCTACCCGCAGTTCGTGGGCGCGGGCTGCAATCAAGGCCAAAGCCGGCGGTGCTGGCGCAGTGAGTACGGTCACGGACCACGTGATGGTGTCTGAACCGTGAGGGTTTTCCGCTACACACGTATAGTTGTCGGCCAAACTGAGGTCTAGTTCTGTGGGCAAAGTGGCAGTTATGAAAATGTTATTACTTTTCACTAACAAAAAGGCATGTATGTATTATATGTAATATGATATTTCATTAATGTTGCAATAATTACCTCAGTGAGACAGCGGGACAAAAGTGAAGAAATTGGTAGAAAAAGACAATAGTTTTAATAAAATTCTCTTAGAACACAATCCGTTTCATAGGAATACTAAAGTGGCTGTAACTGGTAAGGTTGGAATCTTTACAATAACTGTATAATAGTGAAGAGTCTTTGAATACTGGAAAGGTTCCGTGCCGATAATACCACTGTTACGTACAGAGGATAGACCAAGCAATCACATTTTTAATAGGAAAATCGATTGAGATAAAAATAATCCTACGTCCTACTGCCAATCTGCATCGGAATTTTGATAGGCAAGGCTAAGTCTCGGCTCGGTCTTTTTGCTCGGTCTTTTTGCGTCAGTCAAGTTAACTGGCAATTGAAACCATTATCTGATTCATTATTACATTATATCAACTAGAAAAATGGCATTCTGTTAAAAATACGCACTCTGTATCACAAGATCGTCGCCCTCTCGTAAAAGCGGAGCGCGTAGACGCAGAGCCGCTCCGCGCGCCCGCCAGCGGACGGAAGGTGCGGGTGCGCCGCCCGCCGCACAATCAAGTGCGAGCGCCGCGCCCGCCTCGGCGCGTACCGCTCCGCCGAAAGATGAAATGCGCGCAGGAGCTGTGGAGGAACAAATATATGCTTATTACATCCCTGTTTATAATTTTGTATTGTTTACTTCTAATCAATCATTGTTACAATTTTGTACCTAAAAGGTAAAAATAACCGTTACCGTTCGGTAAAAATAGAACCGTTATATGAAGCTTCTATGTTTGTCCGTCCTTAAGTTACTGCTTTTTTTCTCAGCGAGTATTGCTGTCAGTTCGAAGTTTAATAAATTTTAGAATTTGTTCGTCTTCATCATGTGAAAGGGTTTAGGAAATATTCGTGTTTTTATTTAAAATGGAGCCCGAAATAGGCGACTGAGATTGAAAAGTAGGGTAACATTGTTAAGTGGAACATCGTAAAAAAGTGCTTTGTTTGCATAGTACAAAATTATTTTCCTTCTAATTTTAAACCACATTTGCACGTCCGCAGCGTGTCTGCTTCATTATCGAGTAGCGTGCCAACCTCCAGTTTTTACGATTGATGTAATTGTAACTCGAGTGAGTTTATAAGTAGTTAACTTTTAATACAACGTTTTTGAAATAAAGTATAACTTTTATATAAAACTTTTTGAAATAAAGTAGCAATTTTTAATATTAAAACAAATCTATTATAACATGATTTAAAAAATGCATCTCTATCTGTCAGTATGTATCTATTGCATGTACGGGGCATGCCAGAGGTCAACATTCTTGACCGATTCTGTTGATTGTTTTTCTATCGACATGTTAACTCTGAAAATAGAAGCATTTTGATATTCATAATAAACCATCAAAAAGTATAATTTTTACAAATAAATTTTCACAAAAACGCCGTTTTTGGTTTCTAGCTTTTCTTCCAATTGCTTTTCAATAAATAAACATTACAATATAGTATTTTTAGTTTTACTGACGCCAAAAATATGCAGGCTGAAAAACTTAAGTTTAATCCGATGAATAGAACAAAGTTTTAGGTATTTGTAGATATGGCGAAAAAGGTATTTATTTAATTGGGTATGGAGGGTTTGATGATTTTTATAAAATTTTGTGACATATTGTGTCTGGAGTCTTTTAGATAAGAGTCTTTTGGAATTGTTGCATGCGTGTGTCCACGAGTGTCCTTGTATTTTTCAGCCTATCTGTCTCTCAATAACAGGCTTT
This sequence comes from Druceiella hillmani, assembly GCA_039881145.1. Taxonomy (NCBI): domain Eukaryota; kingdom Metazoa; phylum Arthropoda; class Insecta; order Lepidoptera; family Hepialidae; genus Druceiella; species Druceiella hillmani. The sequence continues at coordinate 27,853,615 of JAYKKI010000025.1, forward strand.
TAGTTGGTATTATTATTTGAACAATACGTAGCAGTTAATTGCTCTATTTAAATGGGACTTTCGCAAAAACAATGATTCAAAGTTATATGTTAATTTTATTAAAATTTAAGGAGATTTTTAAAATGCAAAAATTATTACTAATGAAAATGCTGTCGGCTGCAAGACCGTCGCATTAATAAAAAGTGTACACGGATGAAATAGCCAACAAAAACTGGTGTATTGATAAATATACTTTGTATTGATAAATATACAAATATTTATAATATTTTATCTGTTACATTCAACTATCGATAAAATAAAAGAAACATTTATCTCCATACAGGTAATTCAATTTAATATAGCTAGTCCTCTAAGATGGCCAAGCGAAATATGTTAGTATTCATATATGTTGGTATTTCACTATTCTTTCACTACACATGTTTAGTTAATACCTGTAAACGACATCTTCTAGTGCATGTCGGTTGTTGTAAATATTGCTTTCTCTAACATGAAATAACAGAGTGGCTATTTTTAAAACAAACATTTTAACCCTTTCTTGTTTTCTTTTAATGTTAATAGTAATAATGCCCTAGTGTTTTAAGTGTTGAGAATGATATTTTTCTAATTTTTTGGTTAAATTTACCTGCCTAATAGTAATATAACCTAAAAATGATTCGCAAATTATTAAATAATGCCAGATTTGAAAATGTGGATAACATGTCTAATTTTTATTGAGATCATATAGCCATACGTATTCCAATGTTATGAAAATATTTTTATATTAACATATTATTTAACATGATTTTACTTCGTGATATGAGAACCCTTTGTTGTGACTCCCTCACTGTTCGCATACGAAACGATTAGCGTAGAAACCAAACCTAAGAAGAGTTAGATGCTGGCTCTCTAACTCGTACGTATTTAGTACCCGAACAGCTCAACACAGAATAAAACACCAGCAAGTGGCTATACTATTGATTTCACAATATATATTATTGATTTCACATAATATATACTATTGAATCACTACATTTCTGATGATATGACGAATGGCAAGGATTTAATAATTAATTTATATTATCTAAAGTATTATTTTCATATTTACTAGAGATATAAATTTCTAAAGATCATTAACTAGAAGTTTGATAAAATATGAGTGTATTGACATCTCTTTTTGACTTTCAAAATAGATTCCTAAAAATATTAATACATTACCCTGAACTAATATGTTATATTTTTAGTTCTTAGACTTGAATCAACCTGAATTTTATTATGTAGTTTAAAAACTCTCCCTTAGAGACTAACTTATTTCTTGTTATGCCGATTAAAATATAACTAGCAGTTCTACTTTTCTAATTAGAGATATATTGCTATGAAACTAGAAAATGTTCGAATAAAATCGTAAGCAAGTTCAGTCGTACATTCCCTTTATATTGTTTTACTCAGTAACAAAATTTCGATATCTCTTAATTTTTAAGAATATTTGAAAAACAAGATACTTCAAATTCAAAAGAATAAATTACATCTACACAATAGAAGAAATCTATTAGGAATTGCATAAAGAGGATTTTGTATACACTTAGGTACGTATAAACATTCCAAGGTATAAAATGGCTCTATTAAACTTTGTTTACATGTTAACATTATCTTTTCATCATATTATCTAGAATATATGTCAGATTCGTTAAAATTCTCAAAAACAATAAAATTTTGAGTTGTCGCAGTTTTAATATCGTAATTTATAATTTTCTGGTAAACATTATGCAAAATTCTAGCAACGTTGTATTTTTAAGATTTTTTCTTAGTAGTTTCTGTGAAGTCAAGGAGGAGGCCATGTTTTTGTAAGCTTTTAAGCCAAATATTTAGAAGTATTTGATACTAAAATTCAAAAAAAACATTTGTAGCCTTTTTAACTCGTTCCTCGAAATAACAAAGGAAATAGAAAAAAAGATTTATTACAACATTGTCCCATCAAGACTCCACGTTATACGGTGTCTAAAAACTCATTGACAAACAGGCAGCGGGATGTCCATCTAGCTGTCTATTTGTCAAACAGTTATGTAAATTATTTACAAGTATTTTTTCTAAGTATAGGGTCCTATAATTATGAAATATGCCAACCATAATTATTACGGTAATTGAATTGCGAAAGCCAATAGCGTACTTCAAAATTAAAATAAGGATGTTTGTACGCTTTATTGTATTTATATGTTGACACTGGGTGAGTACGGGTTCTTTGATGAACTTATTCCCTGTACGTAATAATAAATTAAACTGTAAAAGTGAAGAAAGTCAACTTTGGTAGGTAACAGATAAGTCAGGATAAGTATTTAATGACAGACTTATCCTTTCTTATATCATTTTGGTTAATCCAGCGTAACGTCTGTACAAGTTTGTCACAAATCGATAATACTGTTATCTACAGAAATACTCACATTGTTGACTTAATATAAAACTGGCTCTAAAGAAAAGAGAATAGAAACTAAAAACCAGCCAAATGCAAAGTCGGGCTCGGGCACGAAAGACTCTGTAGTACCAAATATTATTAAAGTTGTAAGTTCTTATTTCTCAACAACATTGACTACTTCAATTTTTTTCAGAATTTTACGTACGTTTGTCAAAAATTTACAAAGAGTGTGGCACACTTTTTAATACTTTAGAAGAGTCAGATATCTCACCTGACTCTTGTAAATATAGAAAGAGATATCTCGCCAAATACTGATTAAAATGGAAAAGTTATTTTGAATTCTCTAGATAATTTTTAAGACCTTTGTGATGATACCCCACACGCATATGAGCACTGGATATTTTTATCGCTTAGCTACTTTTATGGAGTGCTCTCCTAATAGTATTTTTAAAAAAAATACCAATTATCAATATTTTATTACTATAATGTTAATATTTTCCGAGTAAAATGACTATGACATGTGGACAGACAGACAGACAGATCGACAGACGGAAAGTGGAAATTTTTGCCATATTTTAATACACAAAATTGGGGTCAGTGGATGAAAATTTAGGTCCATTTAAAAAGTATTACATCCGTTTTTTGAACTTGTAAAAACAATTACAGAACATATAGCTAAAGTTCACAAGCTGAAATTCTTTAGATACATATTCAATTCAAGAAATTACTTTAATTTAAGAGATAAAAGAAATTAAACAGAACGATTTATGACATAAAGGTGCGTATATTTACTTTTCCTCAAAGTGAATATAGAGGAAATAATGAACTCGAAAAATCATAACTAAAAATTTAATATATTAGTAATTTATAACATTTATAATTAACAAATAATATTATTACTATCAATATTTGAATAAACCACATTTTATATATTACTAATATATTATAAGCATGTGTAAATCTGGATGTCTCTGTTATAAAATGTCGATATTTTATATTAACTTAGATCTTAGATTACTGACTTGAAGATTACTACTTAGATCTATGTACAATGTTCTTTACGTATAAAACTTAAAGAAAATTTTTGATAAATAAAATTATGTAATTTTTATTAAAACCTAATATTTATTTTAAAAGGTGCAAATTCACTTATTTATAGTGACAGAAACTTATAATAAAATACTTAAAACCTGAAAAAACTTCACTAATTTGCAATAACATAATCATAATTGCTTTCCATAATGCAAAATATATTAAATCTCAATTAGCTTATTTAAGTTTCTGGTTTAACTTTAAAACTTAAGCAAAATGGTATTTCACTTTATGACCAACTGCGAAAATAGAAATAAACACTGTCGGAAATTAAATTCTCTACCGTCATATAGATTTTTTAATCCATCTTCACGAAGTGTTAAACACTTTATGGATTTCAAACAATTAAAAATCAAATTGAAATTCTGATTCCATTACCCTTTAATAGACTCTTTTAGTATATGATAGATTTTACTAGTAAAATCGATCATATACTTAAAATTAAACAGTAATATGTAACAATAATAAAAGATTAATATACTTAATATTTAAGTAAATAATTTACTAAAATATTAAGACAATTCATAAACAATATATTAATTATGACCTTGAACAATAAAATAGACCATTCCAAAACGCGTATCTCCAAACCCTATACCAGGCACACTCCCTTTTGCAAAAATATATCATTTTAAAGGAAATGTTATTATCATTATCAACTGTGTCCTCGTTTAGAGGCCCAAGCGTAAATCACTATCGACAGGGCGCCGCCATAAATTTCCCCTCGACTAAGTCTGGGCGGGCGAAGCGGCATTGTCACGTTACGTTTTACGTTTTCTCAATACTGTCCGGTAATAAAACGTCGCTAAATTACCAGCGGCTACCTGCTGGACTTACCGCTATTTGTTTTCGATCGCTATCGCCTGGGGCGGACAGTCGGGGATTCAAATTAGTTGCCTTTTTATTTGTTAATGTTTTTGAAATAAACAGACTTATTGATTTATACGGATACCTATTACTTCATTATTATATCTGAATTAAAATGTAAATTTAAGTCAATATAAGAAAAAGTGAGAAAGGGAAATGAATAACAAAAGCATGGCTGTGGGGTGAAATTTTATTAGCACTTTTTACTGTGAGGTAAAACGAAGGGTAATCCACCTCTTTGTTTTTATAGTCACACTGGCGAAATGAGTATAAAAATAAAGCGATCAAGACCAGATTGAATTTGCTAGTTTATTAAGTGAATGACCTCTGTAACAAAATTCATTTCTACTTAAAAATATGCTTAACCAAATATGTTTTGTGATGCCTACAAATATGTTTTCTTAAATAATAATTTTAGATTTAGAAATATCTATAGAATTACGAACTAAAAATATAAAAAAAAATTTTAATCGAGAATATTTCGAGGCCGTTTCATTAACTGATTCCCTTATATTTTAAAAAGAGGAGAAGGTCATTTATTCCAAAAATGGTTGAAAATTGGACATATCTCTGTTGGCATAGAGTTTACCTACAAGTAGATAGAGAAATCGAGTCGCTCCGCAGGGCTGAAGCCGCAGTAAATAAATTTCGCTTTAAGCACCCACGTTTCATTTTTTATTTATCACGAACTGAGCAAGGGTTATCGCCGTGGTCCCGAAGATTAGGTCCACCTGCGGTTGCTATTACAATGCAATACTGTATATCGATGAGAGTATTTTTATGTGGTTCAATAGACATTTTGTGACGTATTTATGTAATAACCCTTTATATAATAAATTTAAGCAGAGATGAAATTCTTAATCATTTTCTTGAGATCTTCAATTCTTAGTTTACTATTATTTATATCGTAAAGCGACCCTTCAATACAATGATTTGAATAGATCATAAGATGGCAGTAAAAAAATGAAAGAATGTTACGGGGCATAAAGTTATTAATTGTCTTTTCAATTTCTTATTTTGTATAAATTTTGCAAAATCCGGGATAAACTCTTTATAAAATATTTTCATAATACTAGTTTCCTTTCATTTTATTACGGTAACATAAAACATTTTGAAATGTCCTGGAAATCTGTAAATATCCTTGTTTTATAATAAATATTAAAATACCAACCGATTAAGTAATGGTATAAAAATATGAATTAATAATGGCAAAACTCAAAGATAGACGAGACCCTAATAATGGGAAATATAGTAAACAGGAATAGATCTAGCAAGAGAAGATATAATGAAATAAAACTTATAAACAACTTATGGAAAATTAAGATCTGTTTCTTGAGGTCTCGTTCTCCTCATAGCTGATATGGAATTATATTTTATTGGAATCATTTTGCCCTTTTGTAAATTTAATTTACTGATCTTGTATGGTCAGATATTTTAGGTTGCTGCTTTAATCAATAGCATAAACGAAGTATATTCATACGTATTTAGTGCGAATCAGAAATATGTATTGTTTTCTGTTTATACATACATATATATATATATATAAATATATATATATATATATATATATATATATATATATATATATATATATATATAAGGGAACACATATACGCAAACACACACATACATATATATATATATATATATATATATATATATATATATATATATATATATATATATACATATATATATATATAATCACTTCGATAGTCCAAGAGACATCTCGGCCACTTAGCAGCATTAATAATTTTTTCGATGTTTTCTTAATAAAAACTTGTACAAGGACAATAAAATACAAAGAAAATTATGGAAATATATATTGTGAACAAAAATTATAACAAAAACTGAAATCAAGGTCACATCGCATTTTCGCAGTCCGGTACATCCTCTGTATCAGCAAAATTATTGTTATCATCTTTATCAGTATCACTCAAAATTTGCATTACGCCAAATTGTGAGCGCACCACAATGTCACTCCCTCTATCATTTTCTTCACAACTTGAAATTTTAAAATTTTTCCTTTCTCGGATCCTTTTTATATTGTAATTACTAATAATATTATAATTTCAACTTTATGTAACACGTAGAAAGATAAAAAATTAGCGATGCGTGCGAGCGACCTTCCCTACCGCGCGCTAAACAGCAACTGATTTCGCGAGCACTATCGCGCTCGTGGCAAATTTAGTTAGTACGCGCACGAGCGCGATGGCGCTCGTCGGCACTCAAACGGTTAAATAAATGGAAAGCATTTCTTTTGCATTACTCTTGGATATGAAGCCCAGTCTGATTGTGACAAGCATCAAATTTTATCCCAACAAAAAATAATTTTGAGCAAGATTATTATCAACATTTCTTCATGTCTAAACAAAATAAAGTTTCAAATGCAATCAAATCAACAATTAATCTTATATTTCAGGCCTAATTAAAATGGAAATATCTATAAATCCTCATTAAAATGGTAATATCTAAGTTGTATTATCATCTACAGTCATTTTGATATTGTATTCTCAATGCAGTTCTCTGATATTACAATGCTTGAAAGTGCTTGGAAGTCGAACACTGACTTTATTTAACGGATAGCATATATTTTCAGTCAATGTGTCTATTTGCTTCAGAGTCAAGAATTACTTATTCAATTGTAATAAAAGAAATAGTAGTATTTAACCAACTGTTTTATTAGTTTATATCAAAAATTAGTCAATTGCCTTAGTATGCCGTTATAAAATATTAAAAATGTTCAATATATTTTTTTCATTGCAAGATGGATACTATCCTCATTTATTCTCCTTTAAATTTTATAATGAGCATAGTGGTTTTGATTGGGGGATGCATTTGTTAAAATTATTAAATAATTATGACGAAAACACCGTGATAGCAAGATGCGTCCAATCTTAATATTTTTTTCCTATGTATATATATATATAATACTCTAATATGCTTTTATTTATGCTTAAATTACCATTAACGTTTGCTTTCATTAATGGTACTTTTAAACATAAATATATATTGAAGAATATATTAAATTTCAGTTATCAAAAGGTGATCATGAGATAGATGGAAGTTTTAATTTCTCACTAGGCAACACAAGAGAGATTATGTCTTACCTTTTTAAATATAAGGTTGAAAACCAAGACTTTCGTTTATTTCAATGTAGATTTATTGGCCAGTGAACGGATGAATGAATATTATATTTTCCAAGATAACACCAAAAATAATATACGAACTTTACAAATACCTCTCTCGTCACAATGTGAGTTACAGTTCGATATTTAATAATTTAACTTTCTTGGGAGATTTATACTTTTCTTGGCTTCAGTTTAAATGTCTCCTAGTATAATTAATCCGCGACTCTTTACATTATATGAAAATAATTATATCATAGTATCTAAATAGTTTAAGTTAAAACGTATAAGATAAACGGTTAGACTATAATTAATTATTTCAATATTTAATGTACACATTTACACCACATGCGTTATCTTGTAAGAGGTGTCAAAAATATTATGTTCGATAACTGTATTGCAAAATTTGTACTTTTTTTATTAAAAACATGTCTGTAATCTTAATATAAACTATTATCATATTAGATCATTAACTATATTTTTAATCTTACGTCCAGAATTAAGAATAAGAATAAGAATTTTCTTGGCGAGGGCAGTATCGACCAAAACTCATCTTTTAATTTTGTAACTACAAAAACAATTAATAAACTATCAGGGCAAGAATATTACCAGTTTCACTGATTTATTTTCTCTGTAGTCTACTTATGAGACAAAGAAACAGGGAGTGATTATAGCAGAAGAAGTTAGCCAACCTTTGGTAAGAAATGAACCCGAAACGGTTACTGATCCAAAGGAAAGTTACTATTGTTTCTATAAATCACCTCTAACATTTATATAGAAAACTTCTGTAGAAATATTCATAGCCTAGCTCAATATAAGGAAGTTTTCTTTATTTTTCCGGAAAAAAGCAGCCGTAACCGTTGAATTCGAAGTAAAATAAACCATTTTTTTTATAAATATTATTCGACAATTTTTAGCCATTCAAAGCGATGCTGGTGTAATGAAGATATTCTAAAAATGTGAGGTAGCAGACAAAGCGAGATTATTATTATTCATAATTAAAAAAACGTTATTTGAAAAAATACTGAAAGAGACAAACCTCATTCAAAATCAATATATTTTTCCTTATTACTTTCCAATTCAGATAGACGGAGATAAAGCATATTTAAAATAGCTTTTCGGAATCCCGGTAATAAATTTAGCTAAGTATTTTTATGGAAAACAATTTTAACATTACTAATATTCTCTTATGTTATGTTAACCAATGACAATAATATAACTTCCCATAAGATACTGTGTAAGTACTAATTATTTATTAAAGCTAAAATACAATCCAGAAACTCCTAAAAATGTATATATTACGTATACGTTTAGTGCATTAAAGGTAATGATTCAATAGAGGTACGACGGTTTAATGAAGTTTATGAATCAGTAAAGGCATATTTATTACAGTACTTGTGATAATTGCTCGGACTGTTGAGTGTAGTACCCATATAATTGTTGTATAGTATTTTGAATATGCAAGGCACCTAAACAAGTGTATTTAGCCGTTATCTGAACAAATAGAAAAATATGTATAACATTATGTAGCTTAAAAAAACTATAGTGATGAAGCAATATAAATATAACAGTTTAAACAAGTATTTAAAACTGCTTTCAGAAGTGTTTCACAATACTAACCCGCAAACAAGTAGTACAGAATTAACGTGTTACTGTTACAATAGTGTTAGAAAAATAAGGCAATTCGTCATAAGTGTTGCAGTTATTCCATAGGTCACAGTGTTTTAAAGTGTTATTGCGAATATCATAATATGAACACATCGGTATAAGCGCACAATGCATGGGGGTGTGTGGCGCGAAGGGGTTTATTTTTATGTCGTGGTCATTTTGTCATTATTGTTCACTCATTATCTTGCAATAAACTTATTAGCATGTAGTATCTTGCATATACTCAACAAATATTGTATAAATAAAATCCAATTTCTAACAGGATTTACGTGTAACAGTTTGAGATTACAGCACATTCTGTTGTTACAGCACATTGTAACAACAGTACAGCACATTGTAACAACAGTACAACACACACGCCCACACATAAACACACACACACACTACCACTTATAAATATGTTATTTTTCTGAACCTGTTTTTGATTTTCTGTCAGTAGCGTGTGAATTCAATATTTGAACATGTGTATATCACAAAACCTGGTTTATTAAATATAAGGACAGTGGAGTACACATGAAAACTCTCATTGAAATTGCCCATATTACCTTTGGAAAAATGAAGAAAATACTCTGCTAAAAATACAATGCAATCATAGCCTTAAAATTCCATTTCAAATTCGTCTACTCCAGTGCTACATCTGGTCAATAATTCTGTATAAATGTGAAGCCTGGACTATTAAAGAAGGTATCAAAAAATTTATAGAAATATTCGAAATGTGGACCTACAGACGTATGACACATCTTGGATTTAGAAAGTTACCAGTAAAAATGTTCTACCGCGGGTTGATCTAAAACGCAAGCTTTTGCATAGCATCACATGACATAAATCTGCATATCAGGAGCGTGTACTTCGGCAACGAGATACGAGCTCTTCCAACATGGTCATACGTCGTAGAAGATATTCACGGTTGCGTAACACACGAGGTAAATAGGGATTAAAAGTGCTACCGAACCCTTCTGCCTTGCCAACCTAGAACTGACCGCCAATGGTGGTCAGTCATCAGTTCTAGGTTCTAGGTTCTACGATAAACTGACCGCCTTCACTAACTAGAAAGACACCCTTAGAAGAAGAATATATTAGAAAAATATATATTATTTTTGTTAATATACTCGAGCGATCCTACCACATATGTACGAGAATAAATTCATTACGCTTTTCCACATAGCCCACCTCGGGGCAAAGTTTAAACTTATTAGCAAATGTCAAGGAATTGGTGAAAAAACATTACTAAAATATTAATATTTTTTATAATCGCCAATATATTTAATAAAACAGAAATATTTTCTGATGTGTGAATTAATTCTACTTACAAAAATATATACGGATGATGATAGAATGGTCACTTAGTGATGTCATAAGCTTCATATCTGAATTTTGTTTTCAATATTTAATCTATATATAAAAATGCTTAATACTCCATTCTCAAACAAATTTAATTCCATTTAAATTCAGTCATTCGAAATTAAAAAAAACACATCATGAATAACTATTGGTCTAACGTCAAGAAACGTAGAAATAAAAAAAATTATATCTAAATACATTTTCTATACTCTTTTACGTTTTTGCGCAAATTATGTTGTTTCGTGTTTCATTATATATATATATATTCAAGAATACTAAATGAGAACAATTTTACAGTGGCATGTTTCTTACAATACAATACAACGAGTTTAATTATAGGATAATAAAAAAAGTCATATGCAATGGAAATTTATTGTTTCAAGTTTAACTATACTCCATTGCCGCTATCGTAGGTTACTAAGTAGGTAGATTTTCGGGAAGGATAACTTTAATAACGTTATGAAATGTGCCAGTAGATTTATCGTTTTAAGTTACCTTAAGTATATAAAACAATAGAGGATTGGATTCCTGCAAATGTCCTCTAAATAATAAGTTCATAAAAAGTGTAGCAAAAACCAAATCACTCTCAAACTGAACACTTCTTCCATTGTGTCCATGGCTAAATCTTTTACAACTTTAGTTGTTTTAAACATTTTAAAAGTTCTTACTTTTAACGCATAATTTTGAATCAGTCATATTGTTAACTCATTTATATCATAATTATTTTCTGAAAGTGACATGAAAGAACATTTTCTTCTCATAATTAATTGATGATTGCTGTTTTTAGGCATTAATGTTTAGACGTCTAAATAACTTATATATTGGATGAGACAAATTAAAATACTTTACAGTCTTGATGTTCATTAGTGTACATTGGAGTTCGTTAATACAAAATGAAATTTGCTAATTTATGATGTTTAAGAAATATTATATTTGGTTCAAATATCGAAGTGTATGCAGAAAACTATGTGATAAACAAGGCAAAAAATATGAAATAAGTTATCTGATATTTTCTATCGGGTGATATTTAGCTACCTAAAAATATTGTAAATAAAGAGGACGTTAGTAACTTTTTTTTTTAATTATATTTCACTCTATATATTTGAAGTCATCTGAATCTCAAAATATAACAAAGCAATGTAATTAAATTAGACTCACTAGTTAAGAATTAGGCTTTCGCCTTCTTCCATGGTGTTGAAAAATGACGGCCCGACAAAAGCGGGTCCGACAACAGCAGCCGAACTACTTCGCTTCGGCCTGACAACGCCACATTCAGATTGAGGTTGCTCCGACAGAAAGGCCGGTTATATTGTCTTGACCTCCCTTTTTGTGGACGTAATGGTTCTCGTTACAAAGCGGGTTCGAAAGTTGTGGGCTTCACCGACATTCATTTTACGGAGAGTTTGTTCATTATACTCGTTACGATTAAACTTAACGTATATGTGGACTCCGTGTGATAAATTATGTAGTACGCTTAGATTTAATTTGCTCTAGCTTAGTCAGAAAATCTCATTAAGGCTAATTGAATTTAAATTCTGACTAGAAACATGTTTTAACTGTTTATCAATATCCGCTTATACTATACTAAACATACTTAGAAATTTTAAAAGGACTGTCCAACTTTGTATGTTACAAATCCTTTCAAATACTAACGGGACAGAATTATTATTCGATATTCGTACTGTTAGAAGATTCTTGTTGTTTGGTTTTTTTTTAAAATAAATTTTTGATTAAATTGGAATTATTTAATTTATTTAATTATTAATTAACTAACAAAGGGTAATTTGGTAAATGTCAGATCAGAAGTGTGTGATGAACTGTACTGTCGGGCGGACCGACTGGGGTTAGGAAGCCGGCCTACCGCTGTGTGGTCTTGTTATTGAGAATTATATTTCACTGGTTAAGCACTAGTGTGAGATACTGAGAATATAATATTTAACAGTACGAAGCGTCTGTTAACTAGCTATTACTGGTAACTAGTTTAAATGCCACGAAAATTCGTTAAATTTGTACCAAAGTAATAATATATATTACTTTGTATGTATGTATATATATATATATATATATATATATATATATATATATATATATATATATATATACATATATATGTATAAATATGGAATGTGTTGAAATTTATCGCAGTTCAGGTAAAGTTTGTTGATGGACAGGATTGACTTAACAGTTTTAAAATGATGATGACTCAAAATCTAAAAAAACCGCCAAAAATTAATCTTTCCAAAAAAGTACAGAAACAAAAGCATTACAAGACATCTAAATTTTACAACACTATATCTTTTAATAGAGTTTTCTCCATTGCTTATTGTAAAAAAAATGCCCCGAACTCTATTTCAACCTTTGGGTCTACGATATTTACGGCGTCTCCATAAAACCTCATTTCATTTTTCAAATAATTTTTATAAGAAATAGTACAATTAATTTCACATTTGAGTGCGTTTGTTGATGAAAATATTTTTAATTAATTGTTTAGTATTATTTTTTCCTTGTGTGGCGTGTTAATAAAATTTATGTTTCATTTCATTACGTAAATAACACAACGCCCTGGTATAATAAAGAAGGTTTTTAAGTGGTTAATTTTGTCGTACGATCATTGTGTAGTGGTAACCACTTAAAAACCTTCTTTATTATACCAGGGCGTTGTGTCATTTACGTAATGAAATGAAACATAAATTTTATTAAAAAGCTAAATTGGTTCCTCCTATAAGTTACTTAGATGGCACTTAACTATTTTGCGGAAATGGTGGATCTATTTTTGTCAATGTGCCAATAGAAAGATGGATTTTTGGGCATGTCAAATTCCCAATATTACTCGATCGTTTACTGTTGACATCATTTTATTTCCCTTGAGAATATAAACTATACAGGTAATTAAAAATTCTAGGAAATTCCCCTTTCCGGATTTTCATGTACATATCACACATATATATCATACATTTTGATGTGACATTTTGATTAATATAAACTATCAGTATGGGGGTGATGGTTATTTTTAATGAGATGTTTAGCAAAGTTACCATCACCCCCATAGTGATAATGCTCCCTATATATTAAAAATAAATACAAAAGGTAATAAACTTAATATCCTAGAAACATTAGAAATAAACAGACATAAAAAAGATACCAAGGTTAATATATTAAATGAACAACTAAATATAATATCATCACCCATTCTTAATATCTTCTATATATAATATAAATATACAACATTGATACTACAGTACCCTGGAAATTATTTCAGCACTAATACACATATAAATATAAGTATATACAATAAAAACAAAAAATTAAAAGAAATAAATAAATACACAAAACCGGAGATATGTAGAATTAGTGTATTACCTTGTCCTTACTTTGAAATACCCTTGATTTTGTATAAATATATTACCGATAATAACTTCCATTTAATTTTATTACATGCACCGTAAAGTTTGCATTATATAACCTCACATAATAACAACAATTGAATTTATTACCCTCACTAAAATACTGGTATATTGTATAACTCTCGGTAATATAATAAAACCTACACTGCGCCCCTGCAATAAACTCACTAACATTAGCAATGGAAAAATCCGCACAAACCAGGCTTCTGCCATTGTGTTTGAAACATATAAATGCTGTTGGTTGTTCCTAAGGGTTATTCTTTGCTAATATCCCACCTGAAGATGTTGTAATACAACGAAACCTAGGTCGTGGTATAGAAATTAAATAAAGTAGAAATAATACTACATCACGTAGTTTCATTTAATTGTGAATAATGAATTTCTACAAAATTAACGCCAAATATATTCAATATTAGTTTTTATTGAAAGTGTTTTTGGTTTATTTTCCTTTCACTAAAAAAGATAAAAAGAAAGAATTTATACGTGTGTTACTTTTAAGAGTCACTCTCATTTGCAACAAAAATATCATATCAATAGCTGGGAATAATATGTAGAAAGGTATAGGATTTTACAGGTAGTTCCATGCTTTTAGATTAAACAAACGATAAATGTTGGTATTAATTTGTTCACCTCTTGTAATTAGGTATATATGTCTTCAATTTTATTTGTAAATAATAAATAATTTAGTTAGCTCTAATGTCACGCACAATACATGTATTTATTACTTTCGTACATGAATGTCAAAAACGGATGTACTAATATGAACTAACATTAAAAACATAATTGTTTCGCGTTATTTTTTTTTATTTGTACATAAATTACTGACTGTTTAAGGAAGATGAATGATTAAGTAATAAAAATGATAATATTTATTTAACAGTCATTTTTGAACTTTGTGTGCTCACTTTGTCCAACAATTATAACAGAGAAGCAAGAATTTGTAGGAAATAAAACAATAAAATCCTGTGTTGAGTTTCTGATGAATTAAGGTTTTAATGCGTAAACTATTGACGAAATGCTATGTAAATTATTAGTATTGTTATGAACAATAACCACCTACAAAAGAGATCTAGGCAAAAGAGCTAACATTATTTTAGAATAAATACGCGTTGTTAAGGTCATTGCATTGTTCGACGCCGTGATTATACTTTAAAAGTGGTCGCATAGCGGTGGGTTAATTATGAATGGCGGTTCCAATTTACGTATAAAAATTCCGTTACTTTAACTATCGTAAAACTAAATATTGATTTACAAAAAAAATTCCATGTTTTAAATCCAATTACTTCTTTTAAATATTGTTTCTCTATTGTTCGTGTTGTATTAAGTTATATTTAGTCTAAATTTAAAACCATGCTGTTGGTATTGGGACATCCAGAGATACGGTCATGAAAGTTCCAAACTTTAAAACCGATTATTTTACAATAACATTTATTTGCTATTTGTCTTCCTAAATTATAGAAGAAAACAATTTGAATCATCACGTAGATTTAATTGATAGCTGAGTGTGAAGATTTCTCTTGACGACGTAATATTTGCAACTATATTATAATCTGGTCACAATAATATTATTTCCCAAAATATTTAAAAAAAAATTCAATGTTTTAAGTCTAATGACTTGATTTAAATATTGTTTCTCTGTGTTTTTTAATTTTGTATTAAGGTATATATTTGGTCTATATTTAAAACCATTCTGTTGGTACAGGGACATCCAGACATACGGTCATCAAAGTTCCAAACTTTGCGACCGGTTATTTTATAATAAAATATATTTTTTTATTTTTATTCCTAAATTATAGAAGATAATTTGAATCATCAGGTAATATAGATTTAATCGATAGCTGAGTGTGAAGATTTCTCTTGACGACGTAATATTTACAACTATATCATAATCCGGTCACAATAAAATTATTCCATCATCATTTCACATCCTATGTTTAGTTACTTATTACGTCTTAAGTTTTACCAATCATCTAAACAATTTAAAAATATTGAAACATGAGCATAAAATCGTATTTGATATTCAGCACGATTTTAGTATCTTTTTCAGTTGGATTAGTTAATTCTTTTTATTTGGTGCGCGGAAGAAAGTTAGTTTCTTTCTTCAAAATTTTGCTCACTTTCCCGATTTTTCTTTTATTAATAAAGGCATGTAAATTCGGAAATTTATTTATTTACTTTAATGTATCTAATTGATACATTTGGCGGACTTATTGCTACAAGAGCCATCTGTTACAGCTAACCATAACACCAGTCTAGCCCCGTTCGACGAACGGCCGGGAATCGAACCCGGGTCACCGCAGTGCGTCGCTTCGTCAAAGGCCATATGCCTTGTGATCAACCCAACACACCACGGAGACGACAAATCAGTCATTCAATGGAAACTTTTGAAACTGCCTTATTCCTTTCGTTAGCTTAATTAAATATTCTTTTAATCTGATACTTTTTTGAAACTGGAGTCTTATTCTATTTAAATATTATAATTAGTGTATTAAATGTAGTACTATTGTTAGTCAAATGAAAATACTTACACTTTAAATAATATTGGTTGTTAAAATATTGACATTGCGGTCCACATCTAGTTAACCAATAAACCTATGAAAATAGAATAATTAGTTTTGTGTTAAATTAAGAAATAATTAACTGTTTAATTTTACGATAATTTAGATCCCCGTCTGAACAACCCTACCGTTAGTCACTACTACAAATGTTGCTCCACGCTTTTATGCTCTCTATCTCCAAATGGAGCAATAATTAAGTGAATGGTGACAATTTAATTTAACGAGAATTTAATGTAAATGATCGCACGGGGCGGTGTTCATCTGGCTGTCCTTGTTGTACCTCCCTTACCCTATCTTTTATGTCATATAGTTATCCAAACAGCGAGACATTTCGCCTTAATTGAGGACATTGTACTTTAATCAAGGAGCCCAGTTCAACAAAGTTGGAGAAAAAATATATAAAATTAAATACATTTTTACGTAAAATAAACTTAATATGAAAACTTTTGTTCATAATAGCACAAGGGCGTTATATTTGAAGCAATGAAATTAATTATTTCAGTTCAAGATGAGCTAACTTGTATATGTATATATATATATATATATATATATATATATATATATATATATATATATATATATTGTTTTCATTACATCTTGCTACTTGTTACTAATATAGTTAACAGAGTTATTTGTTTTCTTTATTGAAATAACTCATGCGTATACAATACCACCTTATCTTGTGTAGAAATCTTGTGTGTAAACAAATAGAGCGCAAGAAAGTAATAAAAAATTGTTATACCATAACTTCTACTCGGATATAGTCACCCTTCTTGCGACTTGCGGATAGAACTTAGCCTAGATAAAGTCCCAATAATAGGCTTAGTTTTATGATCGGAAGGAAAATATTCTCAAGTTACATTATATCTATCGTCATCTTGTTCCGGAGATACTAAACATAAGGCCACATTGGATATTTACATATATATATATATATATATATATATATATATATATATATATATATATAATATATTGTTAATTTTTTAAATTATATGTGTATTTTTTTAGGCACGTTATGGAATAAAATTTTGAGAGTGAAATTGTACAATATATAGTATGAAGTTGATCACGATATGCTCACGATGCAATAAAAACTTGCCGGATGAAGTTGTTCACTGAAAATATATTTACACGCGTTTAGTGACTGACATTATATTCGAGATAATTATCTACACTAATATTATAAAGAGGTAAAGTTTGTAAACTTGGATATGGGAGGTAATTTCCAAAACTACTCATGCGACTTCAAAAGTTATTTCACCAATATTTAGAATAGATCTTCAGGTTGGATACAGGCGATATATAATCCTATTAAAACAAGAGCTTTGGTGGAAATCAATATTCAACGTAAACCAAGGAAAAAGTAATCGAGCGAATGCGTTTCTTACGAACTGTGCCTTAACGGTAAGAGATATATGAATGCTTTCTATGAAAAATTGTAGAGCTTAAAAAAACCTGTAAAAAATTCTGCGACCGAATACATCTGAACGCTACGTTCAATTCACAAATTAATAAAATATGATTAAAAGATATATTTTTAATTATTTTTAATTTGTTGGGGGTAGTTAGTGGACGATATTAAATTCTTAGGAAAATAGGTTTGCATATCGTCAGACAAATTTTATGTAGATGAAAATTGCCTTTCTCAACTTTATGTGGACGAATAGTTCAGATTTTACGATAGTGCTTTTGAAAAAACAAAATAAACTACGAGTTATTTGATTTTTGTCGCTTAAAATAATGAAAGATATCAAGGTCAGCGTCATATTTTGTTTATGGTGTCAGCGGGCGGCGTAAAAAAATTGTCATTTATCTACATTTAAAACATTTCTATTAAATTAAAAATTATTTTAATATTATAAAAACTTCTGTTATTAATTTCGTTTTTTAATTTTAATTAAATAAATTATAACTTTTGTAAATTTAAGATTAATCTCTTTTTCAATTCATAAATTTTAAATTAGTCTTAATTTAATTAACACACTCACAATGTGGAGTATGCAGTATATTATTCGCAAGAGTTTATGAATTCTATTAATCCTTCTGGCTTTCCATCTCATAACTTACTATTAAAATTCGGTGCCTCTACTATGTTTTTAAGAAACTGAAACCCAACGAATATGTGCAATAGAGCAAAGCTACTAATGAAAGACTTTAAATATAAGTTAATTGTGGCGGCCATCCTCACCAGCTCTGCAGCCAGCCAGCTGACAAACATCCTGAGGATTCCAATGATTCAAACGGACATGCCGATATCATTTTATGGCTGTAATTTTTACAGTTTAACAAAGTGATAAAAATTATTACATTGATTTTTATTGATACTCTTATAGTCAAACAGAATTTCGCGCGGACGAAGCGGCGGACACAGCTAGTTAAGATATATTTTAAGCGTGTTTTTATAAGTGAGGTTAAGTTTCATTATGTATTTATTTGCATAATAAATTTAAATTATTACTATGTCATTTACGGAATACACAAAATTTATAAATTAAAATAAGTTTTCAACATATTCACTTATTTTCATTATTAATTAAACTTAATTTACATTATTTTAGTAAATTTAATAATTCAATATACACGTGTTTATATTAAATTAAATGCTGAGCATTCATTTATTTTATTTTGAAATTAATTTTGAATTGAGATGGTCTTAAAAAATTAAAATAACAAAATTGAAAAATAAATAAATAATAATAATAATGTTGACTTAATTTTAAAACGATTAAAATAAAAATAATTGAATTAGAATCTTTAAAATTAATTAAGTGATTAAATTTAGCTGTTAGCAACCGTGTTTATAATCTCACTCCAGTCCTTTTATTATTTTATTTCCATTAATTAATTGCGTTCTAAATAAAGTCATTCTTGTATTATATCAAATGCGTGTACACGATCATACAGATACACACACACACACACACACACACACACACACATATATATATATATATATATATATATATATGTTCTTATTTTTTCATAGTTTTTCTTTCTGTAGTTTCTGAAATAAGAGAGTAACACATCTTTGTGTATTTTTTTTGTATATCTCTGAAGCAATACTTTCTAAAATTGTAAAAAAAAATTCGGAACCCTTAAAAATCAGCCATTCAAATTATACCTTACAAGAATATATTTATTTCTTTCTTTGAACTTATTTTGACCCTCCCTCTAACAAATTTCTATACAAATATTTGTGAGTGTTAGCTATTAATATATTTGTGTACGGGTTAACACACATTATTTCTACTTAAAATTTCTACGTCAAGTGAATTTTAAAAAAGCCGACCGTGACAGACGGACAAATCAGTGATTTTAGAAGAGTTCCCTGTTTCCTTCTTTTATACAGAATAAAATATGGCCCAAGCGATCTAAATCTCTTATTGTCTTACATTATTACACTGCCGTATATGTTAGACTGTAGTCACTACACAAAAAAGGATGCAACATTAAAAATATAATAGAAATTTTCTAGAAAGATTCTTGAAACTTCTAGTGGGTTTTACTATAGGGCGTAAATAGGTCAAATCGCAGTCAGTTGACAACAGTCAGCGCTGAAGCTTTAATTCAATTACATAAGAGATAATGGATTTAAATCAATATCTAATACATTTTCCATTACTGTAAGAGACCATTACAATTTTGTCTGGGCCATGAAGTAAAGACTGCCAAAAACGTTATATATAAATATATATATATATATATATATATATATATATAAATATATAAGTATATATATAAATATATATATATATATATATATATATATATATATATATATATATATATATCTCGTTCATCATGCGATGAACGAGACCACGGTGTCTTATGCAACGGCAAAGATTTGATTCCGAAAGTTCAGGAATGGAGACTACGATTTTGAGGACGAAACCCGTACCAGACGTCCTGTTGAATTAGACGTTCAACGATTACAACGCTTACTTGAGAAGGATCCTCGACTGATGACTCATCAATTGGCAGATGAGCAACACTGCAGTCCTGGCACCATAGAAACACATATTTACGAATTGGGAAAATTTAATATGCGGTGTGTGGATACCTCACGAGTGGTCATCATATCACCTGCAGTGCAGAGTTGATACTTGTCAACAATTATTGACATTGAAACGCAACCTCAACTGACTGAATCAGTTAGTAACTGGCGATAAGAACTGGGTTACACACGTTAACCAAACACGCAAAGGTCCAATGGCTGGGTGTCGGAGAAACAGAAGTTTCATTACCCAGAAATAAGTGCCAAAAAGGTGATGCTCAGCTGGTGGTGGAATCTCAAAAGCACTATTTGTTGGGAGTTACTTCCAGAGAGATCTACATTTAATGCAGATATTTACTGTTACAATTGAACCGATTAGCTAACAAATTGAGTAGTCAACAGGATCGAATTTATTTTCTATACAATAATGCTAGACCACATGTTGCAAAATGCACTCTGGATAAATTAGGGGAGCTCGGCTGAATTCTACTCACTCATCCACCATATTTTCCTAATATTTTGCCCTCTGATACCGTCTATTCAGGGCTCTAAGTAATCACTAACATTAAAAAAATTAGACGTTAAAGAAGATCTCCGAAACTGCCTCGCTGAATTTTTTGGATCAGTCACTGGAATTTTACAAGTATGGTTTATTGTCACTGCCAACTATATGGTGACAAGTAGGACATAATAATGGCGCATAATTAAATTGAATTTAGTGTAACATATAATTCTTTTAATAAAATGTTTGATAGGAAATCGGGGTTTAATACTTATTAGCCAGCCTAATGCATGAGATACTAGTTAGAAATTAATTTAATAATGTCTAATGACTAAATATTTGTTAATAATAAAATAATGATCCTATATTATTGAATATATTTGGCGTTAATTTTGTAGAAATTCATTATTCACAATTAAATAAAACTACGTGATGTAGTATTATTTCTACTTGGATAACGATATCGTGGGATAATAGCAAAGATTTTTGCTAATATCCCACGATATTTGCTAATATCCCACCTGAAGATGTTGTAATACAACGAAATCTAGGTCGTGGTAAAGAAATTAAAGAAAGTAGAAATAATATTACATCACGTAGTTTCGTTTAATTGTGATCCTATATTATTTGATAAATTGATGTCTATAAATTATCTTAATATCTTAATTAATGATCAAAAGCTTTCCGTACCGCCATTTATCTATTGAATACCTCGCTGAACTATATTTTGAAAACTGATCCGTGGTTATTGTTCTCTTTCGGTCTTGTTGGAAATTTATATATTTGGAAAGTTAAATTAGAGTATTCAGTATGTAAATACAAAAGAGAAATATTCTAATATTTATTTGTACAAAAGCTCTTGAATACTCTTACGTTCTATGCTTATCATTTGGTGAAATCTTTCATTGATTTATTTATCTCCGTACGATAAGACGAGAATTTTAACGGGGTTATGAATAATATATCTAATAAATGAACCGAAGTTGAACTAATACCATATTTATTGATTTTTGGATCATTTTGTGTTAAATTTTTTGCAAATATATTATTTGGTACGGGCCAATTAATCCTTGGCGAAATAATATTTTAACCAAGTTTCGAAAGTTTTTGCTGCTAGTTTCAAAGTAATTTTGATGTTTTTATTTTATATTTTCTTACTTTCATATTTTTTGCACTTCTAGAAAAGATTCGTGGAATCGTTGAATAAATGTCAAGGTGATGTATGGAAATATTTAAAAAACAGCAAAATGATTTGAACATCCATATTATGTGAAGAAATATTTCTGAATACTTTCGACTATTTTTTAAAATATTCTTTTAGTGATATTCAAATTGATATAATGACATTTTTCTATTCATTTTTATGTTTCCGGACAATTAAAATACGTCTTTTTGTTGAATGTTATTGAAATAGGTAGTAAATTGGGAAACGCGCTTAAAATAAATATATTTAAATATGTCCCTATGGCCATCTTATATGGTAAAGAAAATATTGATTACAAAGTATATATGTGGCTGTGGAAATTAAATAATTTCGAAAATCTTTTACATATAACATAAAGTCAAATGTCACAGGAGAATATTACTCACGTAGAAAATTCACTATTTTTTATGGACAGATACACAAATATTATGTTTTCCTTAATTAAGAATTCAATTATTTTGTAATAATTATAACGATTATGGCATGCTCTTGCAATATTTTATTCTGCTTTCTTAAATATCAACAAATATGCAACATTAATGTATAATTTTTATTTAGGCAGTTCCTTTACAAAGCCTTTCATACATAAATTTTAAAACGTTAAAGTCGAGCATGCGCAACACTCATTTAAATAAAAAAATACATTTAATTAAAATTTAAAAGCCATAGAACTTATTATGATGATATTTATAGGTACTTACTTATAACAACAAAACAAGGAGGCCCATAACGGAACCTAATCGTGTACGCAAAACCATTAGAATGATTTTATCGAAATTCGGTAGTTTTATACCTTAAATGTTTAGATCATTTTCAGATTACATCATATTTAGATCATTAGACATTATCTGCGATAGAAATCAAATCTTAACACATTGAGACGTAGTTTTCTCCTGTCTGAAATTCTCTATACTGTTTTTAGTAAATGAATATAATTTAAGGTTTGACGGTCAAGAAAGATTTAAAGCACAGCAATTTTTGTCGCGCAAACAGCCGATAAGTCACATTTTAATGTGAACAAATATACAACATTGTCGTTCCTCTTGTGTACAGTTATGAGCTAGATGAAAGTACACTAGAAAGGATTTCATCTGCGCAGAATTTCGGTTTAATTATTTATTTATTTATTCATACTTCAATTAATATAAAACAAAAAAATGGTTAATTATAAATCGTGATACGATTGGGAACAAGGAAAATGGGTAACAAAATAGAATTTGAAACGGTAGTACAGAGGAATTATGAAAGACAGGACTTTTAGACGGTCTTTGAATACATTTAAGGAGGGCGAGTTCCTGGTATCCGGATCTAGTCGATTCCAAAAGTTTTATAGCTTGGACAGCGAAGGACATTTCATAAAAGTTGGTTGTTTGTTGGGGAAAAAGGAATCTGAGCTGGTTTTCGGAGCGTAGCCCTACACCGTGTTCAAATAAGTAACTAAATATGCTTCTAAGATAAGTTGGATAGTAGCATTATTCAAAATATTATAGTGAAGTGTAAGCATGTGCAAATTACGCCGATTGCAGATTTTCGGCCATTTAAGTTGTACTTTGAATTAAGATACATGATCATATTTTTTGCAACCCAAAACAAAGGTGATGCACAAATTTTTTAGGCGTCCTAATTTTATAAGGCGATACTCAGCAAGGTCTCCGTATAGATCTCCGTAGTCAAGCAGTGGCAGTAAGAGTGTTTGACTGAGGTGAGCTTTGGTTTGAACATCTAGAAAATGTTGTCTGCATTCTGCTGAAAATACGGCGACTAACATTATTTACTTGAGGTTACCAGTTAAGTTTTTAATCGATCAGTAGACCCAAGTCTTTAAAAGTTGACGTAAATGGAATTAGTGTATCATTTAATGTTAGGTACGGCAGATCTGATGCCCTAATTTTAGAAGGCAGTTATTGGCTACCAATATGATTGAGGGTTACTTGGATCAGCTAACAGACCCATTTTATGAACCCACTGACCAATTTAGACAAGGTTTTCATTGAGTGTATTGATAATCGTTGCTATGGAGTTTATACCAGCATAAGCAGATATTTGTAAATTATCAGAATAAATTTGATAATAACTATGTATATTTCCAACAACACCATCAATGAATATTAAAAAGTGAAGTGGGGAAACAACTCCTCTTTGAGGTACACCAGCTGCTAAGTCCATCCATTCATCTATCTGATTACTTTAAAAGTTTTTTTTAAAGTATCTGATTACTTTGCAGATTACCGATGTCCACATAGATACGAGTTAAACTATTCTAATGAGTGTTGAGATATATTCAAAGATTTCAAACAAATTAGCAAAATGTCAAAATCAGCGGAGTTGAATGCACTGCTGAAGTCAAGGTGTACAAGTGTTGTGAGTTAAGTGTTAATCACGGTGAAACATATATTATCTGTAATTTTCTCTAACAATGTTGAGGTATTATGGTCAATTTTGAAACCGAATTGAAGTGGACTTAAATATTTACAAACGTTAAGATATCAAAGAAGTCAGGCATGTTATATGCGCTCAAAAAATTTTGATAGAAGAGGTAGTACGGAAATTTGTTGAAAGTCTTTAGAATGTTCAGGCGACAATGTTTTTGGTAAGCGTATTATATACGATTTTTTTCATTCAACAGGGAAAGTGGCAGTTTCCAGAAATGTGTTAAATATGTCAGTAATATCACGCGTTACAATGTCTAAGATAAGCTTAAAGGCGTTAATATTTAGGCCATCGCATCCCATAGAATTGGTTTTTAACTCCAGAAGATTGGTTTTAACTTCCCAGTCACGGATAATATTTAATGTGAATTCATTATTAGAAGGAAGAGGATGAATTCTCCTTAATGTTTCCAACTTAACAGCTAGGTCACAAAATATGGGAGGCTTAGCAAAAAAAGAGTTCAAAATATTAAGGTCAAGCTGGCGATACGCATTAGTATGAGAATTACCAACTCCCAGAGTACCAAGGATCTTCCAAATGTTTAAAACATCTGCGTATGGAAGTGGAGATACAATGCTTCTTAGGATTTCTACACATTTGTGTACATATATTCCTATCCACTCTAAATGTCACGCATGTTAAAGGATTGGTGTTCGCTATATATCTGACTTTAGCTCGATCGCATTCAGCTATAACTTTTTTGGTAGAGTATTAAGCTATGGAGCTGCCTTCCTTTTAATTTTCAGTCGTGTAAGAGGTGCATACTTATCAAAACCTTGATAATACTATTCCATTCAACAACTTTTCCATCAACCGTTTTAATAGCTAAAACACTATCCCAAGCTTGACATTCTTAAGCAGACAAGACACGCTTTCGGACCACGTAACTTATGGGATACTTAAATTAGGTCAAGGTGTGAGAACCCAGGAGCAGGAAGTTTATCATATAAACACAAATTATTAGAGGAGGATATAATGGAAAGATCAGGAAGGGAATGATAATTTACCTGGTTGAAGTTAGCATAGGGTGGAAAAATATCCCAAAGCTGTACACTTCTCATACCACTTTTATAGACACAGGTGTTGAAGTCACCCAAAATCACCAAAATATGAAACATCAGGAGGTGAGTATACAACTCCTAAAATTTTCACAATAATAAATAAAACCCGAATAATTGGATGGAATACTCTGAGCATTGATATAGCAGAAATGTAACTCAGAAAGGTCGCTAGAAAAAACTAGACTGATGAATATCCTGTGTGGTTATATTAAAGACATCAAAAAATGGCTCAAGGTCATCTGAAACGGAAGAAACAGGAGGGGAGCAGGAATCGTTAGAAGAGGAGCAGAAATGAAAGGAATAAATGGAAAATTTGGAAAACGAGTCAATGTTTAACCCGGATAAAATTAACAAAAATATACAATATAAAATAACAGAGAAAAAAATACAATTAAATGAATAAAAATTTAGAAATATGCAATTTTCAAAACAGATAAGCTAACAACATATATATAATAATGAGACAACTATGCACATGAAACCATAGATTATATTTAACATACAGACCCATAGTCCTCAATAGCCCGCAAACATTATGTGCATCTATGAATAATCACAATATATCAGAAAATAGATAAGACGTATACCTTAATATTTGTAACCGAAACATATTAATAAAAACTTGGTATTTCTGCGATACGTGGATAATAACGTTACGGAAATGTAAAATATGGCTTGTATGAAATATGAAATTTATACCAAACATAGTAAACTGGTACTTTTTACGTAAATAAATTATGGATTATCATCCCGCCTTGGCCAGTCGCATCATTACCTGTTAGATAGCTTATATTATTAGGACTCATCATAAAGCATCGCTACGATTTCCTGACGTGGAATATTTTCGGACTTTTTTCAATTCTTTAACCTGTAGTTCTTCATCTGGTTTCCCTATAAAGTTACTTGTGTTCTCATACTGGAGATAAAAAGTCTAATAGGTTTTGGGAATATAAAATACGTGAGTGTTATCCTTATTCATTCATTTAAAATTTTATAATGGGTGTGGCTGTATGTAATATCCTTTAACTCTGATGCAATTTGCATTTATACAGTGATTAAATCGTTAAGTCGATCACTCATCGATCTTGAGTTAATAGCCCTCTATGCTCCTGGCTGTTACATGAGAGGAAGATGTGATCATTTATTTTATCAATAGTACGGGCATATATATAGTGCGGGCACGAATGTTCAGCAATGTTCACCTGTCTTCCGTATATACACATAATCCAACAATGTATTACGAACTACGTCTAGTTTTCGTATTTTTTTCTGTTCTTTTAACGGCTTCGAGGAATTGGGTTATGCAGTTCCTTGGTCATTCGCTTTTATTTGTAGTACATTTTATAACCATTTTTTCTTATTGCGTTTCCACATATCATCTATTTAAGTTAATATAGGCATAGGCTTTTCAAGAAATAAATAAGATAATAAACCTATTTTGATGTAGATTCAATGTCAACGCTTTTTATAGACTTGTTTACAAAACAACAATTTTATGTCGATATATCTTTGAAGTTTAGACGGAACAAGTAATAAAAGGAGACTGATAGAGCGTTTTTATTCTACTTACGTCTATTTTATCATCGCAGTTTATTTCTATATGACCTTCCGATGCTTTTACCTACGTGTTTTATACGAGATCATATAAAACATATAGTTAAAAGTTTACTTTTAAACGATTAATAATTTTACAATGATTCCAGCAACAGTAATAATATATTAAATGTTGGAGAAAAATAAATAAATACACGCATAATACATATGCGAATATTGTATAAAAATTTTAAAAAATAAAACTTAGACAATAAATGCCCATTCACAATTATAACTATACAGTTTTTTATTCAATAATATTTTTCTGTAAATTTGAGTTTGTTTTTCTGTAATTTTCTGTATATTAAGTTCTGTAAATTTGAGAAAAAAGGAAATGTAAAAAAGTTGTCTCATTTCACACATTGGCATCTTCAAAGGGTCCAAATAAAGATCATACAAATTAATATTTGTGTATTTTAAAAATCTTAGCAATAACGTGAAATACAACAATAATTTGCATATTGGTTTCTGCTTGCCTATAATTTAAAATTCTTACTTTTTGTTAATAGCTAAGCTGATAGCAAGATATTTCAATATGATATCAAACCAGTATACCAAAGGAGGCTGGGCGATAAGCTTCATTTTAATGTAAGCAAATGTACAATGAAAATGTGCTTCCGTTTAAGTGCGCGAAATTATAAGCTATGTTCGAAACTATTTCATTCATATGAAAGAAAAAAAATTGAAGGCGAAAAGAAAACCGTAGTCGACATGTCAACTTCTGCTATATATTCTATATTTTTATATGCGTTTTATTCCTTTAACTGATATTCATTCCGAATTTTTTCTGAATGAAAGGGGTTTTAAGTAAAGCTTATAAATTAAATGCACATTCACAATTAATATAATTATGTTTTTATTCATTAATATTTTTCATTTTCTATTTTAAATTCTATAAAAATTGAGTAAAAAAATTTCCAATTTCAAATATTATACTCTTCAAAGGATCGAAATTGAGACTACCAAAGAATCAGAAAGATATTGACTATTAAATTATTTCTAATAGTCAATAGCTTCCCTAATGTATTAATTGTAATGTTGAAATTTATTGACAGAATAATTTGCGAGAATAACTCTTGACTTTCATAGCGTGATAAAGAAAAATATAAAATAAGCACATCTCGTATCAAGACCCTTATGATTTAAAATATGCACCGTCTCCTCTAGTAACGAAATACTTGCAGAAGTTCAAAAGTCTAGTAACGAAATACTTTGTAGAAGTTAAAAAGTCTAGTAACGAAATACTTTGTAGAAATTCAAAAGTCTAGTAACGAAATACTTTGTAGAAGTTCAAAAGTCTAGTAACGAAATACTTTGTAGAAGTTCAAAAGTCTAGTAACGAAATACTTTGTAGAAGTTCAAAAGTCTAGTAACGAAATACTTTGTAGAAGTTCAAAAGTCTAGTAACGAAATACTTTGTAGAAGTTCAACTTTGAAAACTTATTTACATTATGTCCGTCGGGCGTCGACAAACTTGGGCGCCCTTTCTCTTTGTTTATTAATTTGTCATACGTTTATTATTTTTGTGGTATTCTGTTTCGCTGTCAAAAAGAAAGTTATAATAATTTGGTGTCAGTAACTTAACATTGTTATTGCTTATTGATTATAAAATATAAAGAGCTTAGTGTACAACTGTCTACGATTTATTGGAGATTATACGAATTAAATTTTGATAATTGTATATACATCATAAGAAACGTACCTGTGCATTAGCTGAGAAGACGAAAAATATGTAGATTGTATTATATATGTATAATATATGTAATATATATATATATATATATATATATATATATATATATATATATATATATATATATATATATATATATATATATATATATATATATATATGTATGTATACGCCAACATTTTATACAAAAATATACCATAATAAAAAAAATTTGTATATAGAAGTTAAACTCTTTTTAAATCATTATGAAAATGTATCACCATAATCTGTCAAGAATGCGACCTATACCATATGCATATCTACAGATCTACAGACCAATGAACGGAGACGCACGTCATTTTTGAAAGTCCAATTCATAACGAAATAAATATTTTAAAAAAGTTATAAAATTAAAAGTTGTTTAGACGTAGATATCATCTTTGCGAAAAGCTACATTAAAATTTGATTACTTGTGAAACTTGGGGTTGTCAAAATTTGTTAATAAAATCCAGTTAATAAGTCACACACTCGCAGGGGTATATAATAACCTCACAACCGGATAATAAAAAAATATTTCGTTACTAATTTAGTTACATAAGAAGAAGATATAGAAATTAGCTAATTGGTTCCACTTTTCAAATTTTGTTAATTTACAGCATTATCTCTCATAATTATACTTAAAGAATTTTATTATAAATATCCAAATATTTAATTATAAAATATCCCCTTGCATTTTTGTGAACTATCAGAATTTTCCAATCCGTCAGTCTAGGTGCTCAGCATACTTAAAAAAAGCAACTCACTGTTTAAATTTACTGGTTAACACAATATTCAACACTAATTAATACAAATCACGCAACGAATTACAATACCTGTTCACTGTACAATAATTTGATACATTAATTACAATCTCGCGATTGATCGTGAATGCAGAACGACGGGTCGCTTTGATTTTTGAACTGACCAAGAACACCGCGTGAGCCATATACGAATAAACGTAGCATTTCTAATATGCTAAATGAGATGCAATAAAACCCACATTAGCGTATCCTTGCGGTCCCAGATTATTGACATCGTCATATTAAAAGTATTCCGACTCATGATTCTATATAATAGACGTATCGACTTTTATGTTTATTATAAAATATTTCATTAATTCTGATATCCTTCTGCACAGCATTTGTTTAATTTTTTTTAAGATTTACGGGAAAAACTTAGACCATTTACTATGTTTTATAAACATGATTTTCTTTTAAATTTTGTAACTGAGTTTTCGTAAAAATCTTTATTTATACAACCATTCTTTGTCTGGTATTATTTAAATTAAATTACGCCGAAAAGTTTTGTTGCCATTCACACATTGATATAAAATTGATCGTGCCCAGAAATATGGAGAAGGTAAGTGGCTTTATTAATTGTTTTCCAAACTTATATTTTGAATGTGAAACATCGTGGTTAATAAAATTTATCAATGTTAATCGTAAGTAACTCAACATAATATCAAAATTACTAAAATCCCTTTTCTAAATAACTACATAGTTAACGTAGAAACCTAACAAAGTAGTAACGTTACTATCATAGTTAGCGTGCAATTGGTTTAACATCCCGAGAAAGGGCATTAACGTACGAATAAGTAATTTTTAAGGATGATAATTAAGTAGTATTGTTTCTTTTACATATAATAACACTGTTTTATGGCATATTGTATCTCTCCGCTAGGTATCGTGGTCGCGAATAAAAGAATATATGGTCATACTTTAATTGCAGTCCTTTCAAATTTTATCGTTTCCTGAGAAGATTTCATATTTTTTTAAAGAAAATGTGCTTAGAATGCGGTCAGTAACTCGTCCCTCGTCATTTTAAGTTTTATCTTTTTTTAAATAACGATACTATAAATTCTGTGTTACTTAGGGTATACATTTGAACTTTGATAGTTTACTCTTATTGATTTATGTATGACAATGAACTTCTTCCATAATCTTCACTTGAACTCTTTGATAACTAATATCTGTAAACAGATCTAAAGTATTCAAAATTCTATGTTTAGAAAATATCGGTAGAAAGGTTTCTTTATTATAGTTATCCATGTCATGTTTTAGTGCATCAACGAATTTTCATATTCTTTTATACGTTTAACCTTTCAGATTTTAAATAATGCTCCTCAATACGAATCTATTTTGTTTTATCTCTTTACTGAAACATTCAAGAAATCTCTTAGTTTCACTATTCAAGCAACCTTGTCGTGGAATTATGGTTGAAGCAATAAAAATAAATTTTGTGCTACTTTCTCAGCTAATACTAGCTGGTATTAACTATGAGAAATAATTTTACTCGTGAGAAGATACAACATTATAATCTATTCGTAAATAAAAGTCAAATTACGGAAACTACATACCAATCCGTAAAACATACCTAGGCATAATTAAAGAACTATTCGTGAAATACAATTTTTTCTACTATATTTTCGTGACAAATTCTAATGTATTTCTCCTATTGAAATTACATACGTTAAAAATTAATTTATCATTATAAATACTATGTAATATGCATTAGAAGACGAGGATTTATTTTACCGCAGTCCCTCTATGAATTTTCTCTTTGTATGGGCAGCACCCTGACAAAATTAATACCACTCTGCCGCAAAGTGGAGGACATTAAAGTTGAAATAACCACGATTTTAATCTATATGAACAGCACTACCTATAAGATGATACAATTTTGTTTATGTAGTCCATGTAATGTTCCTATTTACACGTTCAGATTGGGTTAGGTTTAAATCTAATCTTTACATAGTGTTTTCCTTGCAAAAGTAAGGTTTTGAAAGCACTAAGAAGTTTTGAAACCTTTCCAATTTGGGGAACAGAGTTTAGGAATCGGTTTATATTGCTGGCTTTCAGGGTATTGCATTCCATTATTATTTCTTCTATGCCGCGATTTAGTTGTCGAAATAGGTAAATTTTTCATTTTATCCACCTCAATAGTAACAAAGTAACAAAGATTTTTATATATTTCGTATCAAAACCTTTTTTATTTAAAATATGACTCGTCTCATTAAACAAAAAAAAAACCTTACAAAGTCCCAGACGGGAAAACTTTAACTAATCTAACTTACGTCCGTCGGACGGCGACAAACTTGGGCCACTTTTCTTTTTGTTTTTTATTTTGTTATACCTTTCTTATTTTCATATACCCACTTAATTGTCAAAAGGAAAATTAAAATAATTTGGTACCGGTATTTAAATATTGCATTTGTTTATCGAAAGGAGAAATCATTGAGAGAATGTGAAACTGTCATTTTAAATTATATGAGTTACGTCTTCAACCAGCATGAAAGAATTTATTATACCATTCATGTTTTAAAAATTTTAATTTGTAAAACATTATTTTGTAAAACAGGCTTGACATAAAAGATAAAGTGACCATTAAGCTATGGTTACCGTGTCAATAGGGATAATAAACCATTTCATATATCTAAAATGTGCTTCTTCATTAATTGAGAAGAACAAAAAGAGGCAGATGACGTCAGTAACGAGTTTTCCCTAAGGTAAGATCAAAAATATATTGGATATTACAATGGTTTGGGCTTGCGATTTTTTTTGCGTATTGTTATTTTGCTTCTTCCAATGCTGTGTACATATTCACTAGGCAAGATTAAATTAAATTAGATTTGGCGAAGTCAGTAAGCAAACACATTTTAGAAAAATGATATAAAATTATTTATGAACCCAAAAGTGCAAATACTGCATTTTAAGTCTTTTTTTATTATTAACGAATATAAGAAAAAGTTAAGAATGAAATAATTAAAAACGGCCAAGGGCAGAGAAGAGAGGAAAAGAAAGGGTTTTGCTAAATTGGGACCGATTACACCCGGAACTCTCTCTTAGGAAAAAAGGGAGTTCTTTTAAAAAGAGAGTTCTTAAAAATTAAACTGCTTAAGAAATCATTGTAAGATTCAGTAAACTAATATTTTATTAATTAACTAATAAATAAAAACAATATCACTATAATGGGTTAAGAATTGCGGAATAAAGTATGTTCCTCATACATACGTGCAGACCGTATTAAAATTATAATCAATTCCCTCGTCAGGCCTCAAGCCCAGCCTGCTAATCAATGATTGAGCACGCGCCAGTGAAAGCATTTATAAGCTTACAATTAAATACTAAAAACAATGTATTTACTGGTCTAGTTACAAATACACTTGTCAAATAATGAAATAATTTGAAAGAAAAGTAAAATTGTTATCCATAATTTATTATATAAATACCATAACAATACTTGAAAAGAACGAACAATACAACGGTTTGTTTTATAAAGGTTTGCGTATTAAAATTTTACCGTTATAATTTCGGTTTGTCAACGAGTTGTCGAGAACATTACACCGTGGAAAATGGAAATGGCCGAGCGTCGTATTGTGTTCATACTAATAATTATATAATATAGTTCAAGTTTAATTATATAAAACATTGAGTTAATTGTGATAAAAACAAGACTACTGAAATTATATAAACTACTGAAAAACATAAAACTAGACGAAAAAATTATCAACATAATTTTGTTACTTCGCTAAAGATTACGAATCATAAATTAAACAATTACATTTGCACTTTTCAAAAACTACTTTTGTATAATAATTGTATATTTAAACCGGAATAATTTGTAATGTAATAAATTGCTATTTATACCAAAGTGTCTTAAATAATAAATATAGAATTTTTCTATATCTATTTTATTTTATATATATCTATATCTATTTTATTTTTATATATATCTATATCTATTTTATTTTTATGTATATCTATATCTATTTTATTTTTATTTCCCTTTTTCGTTTCTCTTATTATGGATGTAGCAATAAATTCTTTTAAATTACTTACATCCAAATTATTTCCACTTTTAATTATTTTCGTTAATTTTTACTTTAACTTTGTAATTATAATCATATTCTTCCAACATTTAAAGTGCAATGGTTCTTTCTCTCATGTATGGTGGTTAACTCCATGCCAGTATTAATGTATTAATGTATATTTGTATTAATGTATATATAGTATTAATGCATATTTTCTTTCATTCATATTTAATTTAGATTTCAAATTTGTACATTAAATAATTCCGATATACGCGACACGATGAATAGATGAAATACTAATTAAAATCTAATATTAATGAAAAATAAACAAGAGAAACTCACCGATATGGTTTGTTTGCGCCGTGACGGAAGCGGAAGGCGCCCCCTCGCCTACGGCTGTGGCAGCTCGCACCCAAGCTTCATAGGTACGACCCGGGCGCAGACCGCGCAACACGCGCATGACGGCTCCTCCAGCCGGTCCTTCGCTTGGACTCTCTGGTGCTGGTACGGATGTCATGTTTGCTTTTGCGCCACTGTAGTTTTGCAGGTACAATGATTAGTTTATTTCTATCTCGATGTAGAAAGTTGTCGAAACAGAGGATGCTATTAGAAGACAAGCTGTTAGCTTTCAAACACGTATAAGATGGCTGTAGAAGTATTTTTTTCGTATTTTTCATGACATTTTCTTACTTTATTTCTGTTCTTTAATATCATTAAACGTCTAACTTTATCATTTCTAGGTGAATAATATATAAATTTTACATCAACTTTTTTTGGTTCCCATATTGAATGTACAACACACATTTATTTCGTGGTGACTTAAGCTGAATAACTTTTAAATGTGAAAAAATCATGATATTTTAATAGCCAAAGTTTGATTTTTAATGGAAATAGATGTAAAACAATGAACATATGTCTTTGCTCCTTGTCTGAGATTTTATCAAACTAATTTAATATTATTAAAAAAGGAATTATATTTTGTGACAATTTTACTGTGACAAACACGATTTCGTATTAATTAGACATAATTACATATTTCTATTAATTAAGTTTGCTAGTAAGTTTTTAGCCACAACTTTAAGACTTATAAAATTACTCGAAACTTATAGAAGGATTTACTCTGGGATATAAATAGGCCAAAGTAAAATCAATTGACAACAGTCAGGGCTGAAGCTTTAAGCGAATTACATAAATGATAATGGATTTAAATCGACTTCAAACGCGGATTCTATTACTTTACGAATTTCGTCTGGGTCACGATGCAGACTGCCAAAAATAATATATGTCAAACGATGGGTGAGTACGCGATTTCTTATGTGATGGTAAAAATTTAGTTCAAAAAATTGATTAATGAGGCCTACGATCTTGAAGACGAACCTCGTACCGGACGTTCTGTCGGATTGAACGTTCGACGAATACGACGCCTAATTGAAGGGGATCTTCGACTGACGACTCGTCAATTGGCAGATGAGCTACACTGCAGTCATGGCACCATAAAAACACATTTGCACGAATTGGGAAAATGTTCATAATACGATGTGTGAATACCCCACGAGTTGTCATCACATCACCTTCAGTGTAGAGTTGATACTTGTCAACAGTTATTGACTTTGAAAAGTAATTTCAACTGGCTGAATCAGTTAGTAACTGTTGATGAGAAGTGCATACGATAACGGTGTCGGAGAAATAGGAGTTTCAGTATCAGCTGCTGGTAGAATGTCAAGGGCATTATTCATTGGGAATCGCTTCCAGTAGAATCTACAAGTAATGTAGATATTTACTGAGAACAATTGGACGGATTAGCTAACAAATTCAAAGGATAGAGTTTACTTTCAGCATGATAATTCTAGACGACATGTTACAAAACGTACCCGAGATAAATTAGAACAACTAAATGACGATAAGTAGTAGATAATAATGATACATACTTAAATTAAATTTAGTGTAATATATCATTTTTTCAATGAAAATTGTTGACAGCAACACGGAGTTAAAAACTTATTGACCGACCCAATATATTATGGCAGTATCTTCTACCAATATATAGTTAACAGAAATATCATAATACCGATTTCTAAAAACATATTTACTTTTTTTTTGGGTACAGGTCATATCTTAGCTAATTTTTTAGCCTCTGTTGAGATTCATAATTTACACGAAACATACTCAATCATTTTTTATAATATTGACATATGGGGGTAGGTAATTAAAATTGTAAGGTTATATTTTTGTTTCTATATCATAAAATGTCTGGCCCTGGCAAAATTTGAAAATTACGAACGGCTTCAAATCTGCAAAAATCTCTTGGCCCTTATAAAAAGGTTATAATTAATATTTGAATTGAATTTTGAATTTGGATCTGTTTTCCATTAAAACTATGGTATTTCATTTTCAAAATTAACATTTTTATCTTCATATACATAGTTTTCGTTCGTATTTGGTTACTTTTACCCATATCGGAAAATTGCTTAATTTTTTACACGATTTTGTTAGAGAAATAACGCGGTAAAGATAATATGCAATATTAGTATGATGTGTTGACTAAACATCTTAAACCAAATCACAATAGCTTATTGATTTATTCTTTATTATTAAAAAAGAATCGATATAAAATGTGTGTGTGTGTTTTCATATCAATTTTTTTTTCAGAAATATACCATAGCTAATTTATGATCTTGTAGAATTTGTGGCCATACTTCCAAAATATAATTAACTAATAATATAACATATATGTGTTTAATACCGTTACTTTATGGTTCTTAGTTTTTGTAGACTTTTTTAAATTTTGGAAAAAAAACTGGTATTCTGGTAGATAAGTTTATGACTTGATTAATTCTAACCAATATTGAAAATTGACGTATAATTAAAATCTGCATATTCATTTTCCCTGAGTGGCTTGTATTAATTATGCTAATGTCACAACTGACTAAATTTTAATTGAAATATCAAATGAATATGATTAATTTATTATAAATCAACCGGCACTTCTTTTGAGTGTCATGCAATCTTGTTTTTCTTAACATACTTGTATTATGGTTAATAGAAGAGTTAAGAACTACATAATTCCTAACCTTAGAGTATCATCATAAACACGTGTTTACGTAATTACTTACGATGCAAGATCCCTTAAGTAAAGGGCGTAATGAGTGAGATGACCGTTAGGTTGTGCTGGTGGCAGCCAGGAGGCACGTAGGGCAGCCTCGCTTAATGTCACCAGCTTAATACTTGCTGGCGGAGTTGGTACTGCAATGTAACATATATTTATTTATTACCCAGTAAATTTATCGACATATCGTAGTTAAATTATTCGTAAATAATCAGTGGATAACTTTACAGATTCAATATGCACAAGCACAACACATTTCTATAAATTTATTTTCACGCATAAATAAACTAACTCTTTTAGAAATACGGTTAAGTGGTTGAGTAGTTGAATATCATAAGACACTGGAAAGTTACGACCTACCATATGATTTTCCATTTTAGCACTTGTAAGATAAAATTCATATACAAAATATTTTTCAATTCGAGCGGAATGTAAACTTAGCACAAACAGGAAAAAATCTGTAAGATATAGGAAAGAGTTAGGTTTGCTTATAATACAAATAAACAAACTAAAACAAAAGAATATATTGCTTTACTTTATTTCATATCTATTTTTAATATTTATCTTTAATCTTTTGCTGAGGAACATTACGCACAAGGTGCCGTTTTAAAATAAATTTTTAGTGCACAGGCGCCAAAAAATTTATTCGGAAACTGTTCCGAGATCTGTCAATTTCCGTACGGTCTCATTGCTAATCAATTTTGATATGGCCAACGAGCTGAC
This sequence comes from Druceiella hillmani, assembly GCA_039881145.1. Taxonomy (NCBI): domain Eukaryota; kingdom Metazoa; phylum Arthropoda; class Insecta; order Lepidoptera; family Hepialidae; genus Druceiella; species Druceiella hillmani. The sequence goes on from JAYKKI010000025.1 coordinate 27,891,196, forward strand.
CCTCAGTCACAGACTCATGTCCATTTATCCCTTCCCAGCAGGTTACCTCCCTCCAGGGTGTCTGGGTCTTTTTCTATATAACTAAAGTTTCTAATTACCAACTGGGTAATTGTAGAGGAAAGCTTATTTTTTTGATAATGAACTCGTTGATCCGATGAGCGGTTCAAGGCCATATCTCGCCGCACTGCATATCAAAGATGTCACTGCTTTTTTTGGTTTATGTCTTAAAATTCTAGAAAAACATAGCTACTGCTACATAACGGTACTTATAGTGGCGATGGAGTGACGAATTTCCTTTTTGCAATTCTCGTTTGTGTTTACAGAATTCCTAGATAGTTAAACTCCTCGAACACTTAAAGGTCCCTTAACGTAACGTATTGTCTAAATACCAACCAATTAATTTAAATCGATTACTTTTTTAGTCATAATTCTCGACAATATTTCTTCTAGTTACATTCAAGTAAACAAATCCTGCATTCCACGTAGCCTTGCATTCCACGTGCATCTATCAAAATGGTATTAAATGGGATGAGATATCGTAATAACTTATTGATGAATGAAATTATTTAACCTACCCAACCAAATTGGCAATTAATTCTTTAAAGTGCAATAGCAGAATGCCATGAAAAAGTACAGACATAATACAATGCAATGACTATTTGAATTAGTCGATCATAGGCCATGTATCACGGTTTATTATAAAGATCCTAAGCAATAGAGGTAAATAAAATACATTTTATTTATTTTAATTAACAAGGGCTTACTTACCATCCTCCAATGTAGTACAATGTATAGCTTCACTTAACGGGCCGTCTCCGGCGGCGGTGAAAGCGCGGACGCGTAGCGCGTAGCGCGCGTATGGTCTTAATGCTCTTATGGCGGCGGGCGCGGCTGGCACGCGTAACTCAGGTGTAGCAGGTGCTCCTAAGTCCTCCAATGCCTGAACTTGGACTCCGTAACCCAGTAAGGCACCGCCCTGAGCGGCGGGCGGTGGCGGTGACCAGTGAGCGGTGAGAGAATGCGAGCTACTCGGTGTGCAGGTGATGGCAGTGGGTGGCGCTTCGGGAACTGCAAGGAATCGTTAAGAATGAATTTATTAAATATACATTAAATTTATGTATGTATAAATATCTATGTCACTGTCCCATCTATATTTCCCAATTATATCATATATGCTCTCAATAAATTGACAGGGGTATTTTTTCCGTACTTCTAATCACGTATAAATATTATCAATCATTTATTTTCTAAGAATATAGTTTACCGAATCTGTATCTTATTCCCAATGTACTAAGCAAACGAAAACAGAAAACAAAAACAAAGATCATACCAAGTTCAATCTTTTATAACAGTATAAAAATAGTTGAGCTAGAGGTATATAAATATTAAAAATATTTTTAACTACCCATAACCGAATACCACATGGACATTAATAGACCTGACAATTTTTTACCCCCTTAGGAGTTGAATATGCTTAAATGCTTGTTAAAGAATTTGTATTGCAAAGCATTAATATACATTTTTAAGTAAAAATGAACATAAGAATTTTCTTAACATCCAAATTAGCTACTCCTTTTCACCCTTGTTAGAGGTTGAATATAGAAATATGTTTAAATACTTGTTTAATTTTTTATATTGAAAAGTATTAATACAAATTTTTTAGTAAAAATTACCGAAATTTTTTTTTTCCCATACAAATTTAGCCATCCCTTTTCCCCACCTTGAGGGCTCGGACAATGCTTAATACTTGTTTCATTATATGTGATGAAAAGTATTAATACCTATTTTTATTTAAAAATTACATACCATTTTTTCCCATAAAAATTTAGCCCCCCTTTTCATCCCTTAGGGTTCGAATCCAGGAAAATTCTTAATAGTTGTCTCATTATTTATATTCAAAAGCAATAATATCAATTTTTATTTAAAAATGCAAATTGGACAACCATTTTTCCACGCCCTTGGGGGTTTAATGTTATAAAATGCTTAAATACTTGTTACATTATTTGTATTTAAAAGCAGTAATACTAATTTTAAAGCAAAAATTACCACAATTTTTCCCCTTACACAATTAACCATCAATTTCAACCCTTAGGGATCGATTCGGAAAATGCTTAAATACTTATTATTTTTATTATAAAGTATTAAAACCAATTTTGAGTAAAAATTATCCTGAAATTTGTTTCCTATGCAAATTTAGTTACCCCTTTAGGGGTTGAACGTCCGAAGACGCTTAAATACTTCTTTCATTATTTGTCTTGCGAAGCATTAATTTAAATTTAGCCACCTCTTTTCATCCTGTGAGGGTTAGAGTATCGGAAAATGCTTAAGTACTTGTTTAATGAATTGTATGCAAAAGCATTAAAAAAAAATTTTAATTAAAAATTACCATAGCAATTTCATTCCATATAATTAATTAGCCACCTCTTTTCACTGCCTTAGGGATTGATTCTTAAATAATTATTTCGTTATTAGTATTGAAAAGCATTAATGCAAATTTTTAAGTAAAAATACCATAATAATTTTTTGTCCCGTACAAATTCGCCACGTTTTTAAATCCCTAGGTGTTGAATTTCGGAAAATTCTCAAGCATATGTTACATTATTTGTATTGAAGAGAATTAGTGCCAAGATTCAATTAAAAATTTCCATGAAAATATGTTTTCCCATACAAATTTAACCACTCCTATTCACTCCCTTCCAGGTTGTATCTCGGAAAATCCTTAAACATTGGTAACATTATTTTTGTTAAAAAGCATGAACACCCAATATTAAATAAAAATTACCATAAAAATATTTTTTCCCACATAAATTTTACCACTCCTTTTCACCCCTTTAAAGGTTGTATCTCGGAAAACCCTAAAACACGGTAACAATACTTTTGTCAAAGAGCATGAATACCTAGTTTTAAGTAAAAATTACCATAAGAATATTTTTTCCCATACAGATTTATTCACACCTTTTCACCCCCTTGGACGACGAATTTGGAAAAATCCCTTCCTAAGCGATGACTCCATTATAGAATAAACAACCTCTCCAAATTTCATATTTTTATCATTAGCGGTTTGGGGTGCACGTTGATATGTCAATCGGGTCATTGCCTTTTATATATATGGATTATAATTGTACTATTTTAAATTATCTCGTTGCCTCCTACTGAGATAAAAAAATCCAGTCAAACGGGCATAAAACTTCCTCTACGATTGTATCATTCACATTTAGGTACTTATACAAATTTTCTATTAAACTATAAATATTGATTTTTCACAACTTAGTATATTGCCTACTGTATTTTCGACAGGCGTAAAATTATGATTCTTATTTAAATAATATTACGTAACACCATATAAATATGTTGCCTAGTATATCTCTCAGAGACAATAAATATACATTTAAAAGCACATAGTTATATTTGCATTTGATTTATGTCGCTTATATGGAATATCTATGAACTTTTTACAAATCTATGCTATAAGTTGATCGATTATTGCTCATAAACCTGTACTTATTTAGCTATAAAATAAACTTGATATTCCCAACTTCAGACTCACAAATGTTGAAAATTCCTTTATGGGGCAGAGTATATGCTTCCATAATAAAATACCGGAAGGTATATTATAATTGTCAGAAAACTATTTTAAATACGTTGTTAAGGCACATTTACACAAAAAAGGGTATTATAAAATTACTGATTGTATAAATGACGAAAATGACTGAAGCCATCACTTTAACTTATCAAACTAGTATCTATACTTTGATCATATTTGGAATTTGCATGGTGTTTTTATATATATTTATTTTTTTTCGTTTTTTGCAGTTAGAAGTTCAATAAGGGCATACAATATTTTTATGTTGAATAAAAATTAAACTTAATTTGATTGAAATGAATTGTAATAATTTTGGTTTCAATTTTATATATTCCAAGTCTATTGTGAATATTTTTCAATTATTCAAAAAAGATTCAAAAAAGTTTGGCTAGCTTGAGGTGCGACATTTTCTCCAAAAAAATGGTCACCATAACAATTAATAATAATTTCTTTAATGGATTCCTGCGTCGAAAAAGGGTTGATAAAATATCTCCTATATTTTGCGATCTGGACAATAGGATACAGAAGAAAAATTCATTCTCATTTTACATGGAAATTTTGTCGATATGATTTCACGTATGCATGATTGGCTGAAATGTAGCGAAATTTTCGGAAATTTCTGATTCACAGCCATAGCATATTTCCTTAGAAGAAATCCACAAAAACGATATTGATTCAGAGCTGTACTTCTTTATCTTAAAATGCCGTCTTTTTTACATTTCTTAATTTATTCTATACATTTATTTCATAGTATTATATTCTTCTACTTTCTTGTTCAACTCTTTCTTGTTCAATTTTTATGTTTCATTCTGTTTAAATTCATTCATTTAAACAAAATAAAACATAAAAATTCCTATGATCCATCTCTTGTCTTCACAATCACGCTTTCTTCCACATTCCATTATTTTTGAATATTTGAATTTTTCATTCCAGAATTAATTCTTATTTTTATTTTTAGAAACAAATTATTATTCATCCGAACTCGTTCCTCCAGCTGAATGGAGTATCCGTTATGTCTCTTTTTCGTTGCTTTTATAACAGCATCATTCCTTATACTACTCATAGATATATGTATGTTTTACATCAACTTCTGTCTTTAAAGTTCCTGATAGTGAACTTCCTAAGTAAACATTTGTTTAGTAGGTAATTGCAAATTTTAATTTCATATATTTTTTTTGAGTTCATATTTTTTCTTAATTACCTATGTTTTCTAACTATGGTTTAGCTCTTAGTAAAAAAACCTGTGGTATATTTTTAAGGTTCGTTAATATCTCAGAAAAATAAAATAAGATCGTTCAAGCGTCCATCCATCTATCCATCCTCGGATCCATCGTCGCCGTCCAGCGATTTTTTTTAAAGGAACAGTTTGATGTAGAAACTTTAAATTTGACAAAGTATTAAAGCATACTAAGCCGAATATATTTCGATAGTACCCAAAAATATTCACCTTAAAATTTTAGAATTGGGTAATTTTTTTTTATATGCCGTCTCAATTTTTTTTTTATTTCTTTGTATTGTAAATTATTTTTTGTACATGAAATTTATTATAATAATAAACCATTCTAACCCGCAGACATCTTAATAATTAATACTCAACAATATTTATACAGAAATTATTATTAATATGCATTTCAGTTGTTATGTATCTCAAAAGCTACTATTACATATCTCAATATTTAAACACTAACAATTATTATTATTATGCATTTCAGTTGTTATGTATCTCAAAAGCTATTATTACATATCTCAATATTTAAACACTAACAATTATTATTATTATGCATTTCAGTTGTTATGTATCTCAAAAGCTATTATTACATATCTCAATATTTATACACTAACAATTATTATTATTATATATCTCCATACTTAACACACAAAAATATTTATTCAACAATCATTGAAAGACAAAATACTAAATAATTTTTTTAAATTTTTGTTTTATGACATTGCCGAAATTATTCCCAAATAATATGCCCTACCCAAAAAACGGCAGAAGTCAAAATTATGAAAAATCAACGTTACTAAAAGTTTACCTAAAAATTATCAAAAAACAGCAGCTCCGATTCCGAAAATCCGTTTTTAAAAAATTCATGATATTTTTTGCCTCTGAAGGGTGTTATATACAATATAATATCACTACATGTTTGAATGTATCTACATGAGTAAAATTTACTCATGCTTAACAAATTTTTATCTAAATTTATTTCAGAGATTTTTGACAATAAATCTTGAAAATTCTTATTTTTGGACGCTAATGGAATAATATTACCAGTCTAAATAAGATAAAACAATATTACATCATAATTGCGTACCACGTATATATTTAAACAATTTCATAACTAAATTATGGAAAAATGGATATTAACGAAGAAATAACGTGTCTGCGTAATAGTTTTTATAATATTAAATAAGTCAATTAATTTCAATTGGACCAATTAAAGCACGCTCAAGGAATATATAATGTCAAGGTTCAAAAACAATACTCCTCGTAACAGAATTTCATAAATATAAATAAAATTTTGAAAATATTTCTCGAGACCAGTTTACTATCCTTATTACGTTAAAATCTTTATTCAATGGTAGAAAACTTTTCTTGTTGTATATATACAATATCATTAAAGACAGTCAGTTTGCTTGATGTTGTTAACAGAAGTCTGCATAATACTGTAAAAATGAAGCCACGACCTAAAGATGCAATATAAAGATAAGTTTGTAAACGTTCTCTATTACAAAGCAGGCCTTCTGAAAAATTAAAAACATGAATGTTAAAATTAAAGGAACGTGTGAAAAATACAAAAATAAAAAAAAAGCCAATGAAGTAATCAAATGAATACTGAGATTAAATACGGCTCGTCACGTTCAAAGGGCTGAAGACGACAGTTGGTATATTAACTAATTATACAACATATACGTATGTCACAAGCGGAGTCTATATAGACCAGTAAGGGATGGAGTGATAACATAGACGAAATAATTGAAAAACTTTGGAACAGACGGCGAAAAAAAGAAAAAATTAGAAGCTATTTATTGGAGGAGACTTTTATCATAACAAGCGACCCTTGCATTAGCAACTAATTTGCGAATTAGCAAAAAGAAATTTAAGTTTTACTAATAACAATTGGTAAATAGAAATGTGATCCATTATTTGTTTTGTATGTGTACTAAATAAGGTTATTATTAATTTATTATTCTGTCACAAAATACGCGAACAATCGCACGAAACGGCAAAACAATAAATTCCAAACTACACCCAAAACATTTTAATCCCCAATATATAACCCAATGACGACATAACAGATGCTTTCCACGTTCCTTTGTCTACGCCGCGTCCACCGAAAAAAAATGCGGAAATAAAGACACAAAAGTGAATATTTCCCTTTAGGAGGCGCACTGAAATTGCGAATTCTTAATGAAGTTTTTATACCGTTTCATAGGGCCCGAAGTGTAGACACCGTTCTCCTTTATCTTTCGCTTTGACCTATTTTTCTCACATTATTCAAATTGAAGCTTTTTGCATGTTGATGAGAAAATTAACATTGTGCCGGCATTCTCGGAGAGAAAAAACGCTAGGGCGGGCTTACAAGTGTCGACCGCAATGTAACGAACTTACCCCCGGCTAACTTTTTTGAAGATTACTTTCGTCAGTATCTATAAAACGCTGTGCCTTACGTCACCGCCCGTGTGGCTTAGATGGTTTAAAATAATATATTGAGTGAAGCTTTCGACGTTGAATTAAAATTCAAAGGCCTTCATTGTAGAGGCTTTGAAGGCGTTTATTGGAGAGACGTTGCGCTGGATCCCCAATCTGATAGCTTTTTTGATATTTTAATGGAGGAATTACGAGATTAGTTGTGCTTTCGTATCGAAGCTTTGAGCAACTACTATAATATATAGGTAATTTCGTTTTAATTTCAATTTTAGACGCATTTTAAAAATTTTCTCAAAATGTGTTGGTGACTTAATTTTACAATTATTTAAATTAAAGGACTCAATATATTTAACTTTTCAAAGTAGAATTCCAGTGTGATTTCATACCAACTCAGTTTAGCAACTAAAGCAAAGAAAGTAGAAAAATTTGGTGTTTCATTATCACAGTTGATTAGTCATAGTTGTTATTTTTCATGGAAAGAAGAATAGGGAGGTCACCTGAATATATTTTTCTTTCTTTTCGCTTAACTAAAGTGTTCATCAGTATTATAGAATATCTGATAAATAAAAATAAAATCAATTTACTAATTATTTGTGATTCAGATACCCAAATAATAAGTTTTAAATTTATGACTGATGACTAATTTCAAATATTTAAAAAAATTAGTTTTGTGATTATATAAATATATCTTTAATTCAGAAAATACGGAAAGCAAATGCTTAGCTAAGTTATATATTTTCCTTGCAGAATACATGAATGCCAATGATAATACTTACGTAGTTAAGAGTTGAGGGGAAAATACACGGTAGGTTTATAAGGAGGGAACAAAGTTAGATTGATGATTTTCAAAATTGTGTAAATGAAATTAAACCAAATTTCTTGAAAATTATAATGCCTGAAAGGAGATATCCATCCATCAAAATGAGACTGAATTACTTTTGCTCATTTTTATTAAAAAATGCATACCTTACATATCTATATAATTTTACTAATTTTTGTATTACATTCAATACACGACCTCACGTTTTACTCTACCAAGTTTTTATTACCATATTAGATCTATCCCAACCTATCAGTGCAACCTTACAAAATTTCACCGTACTCTAAAAAAAATGTATGAAATGAGATAAGAAATCATCAAAATTTTATCTGAAATAGATCCAATTACTTTTGGTAATATTAACTAAAATATTTAAATGTGCATATCCACATATTTTTACTAACGTAAGTGTTACATTTACCACATTGCTCTGACGGTTACTGCATCAAGTTTTTATTACCACATTAATTCTACCCAAAACACATTAGTGCAACTTTGCAAAGCTCCCTCGTACACTGACAAACTGCGGCGCGCAGAAGGCGAATGCGCTCACGAATATTATTCTGTCGAGCTTTTCGCGCGTTATTTATGTCTTTTATTGCGAAAGCTACGGTCGTGTAACTGAAAATTTATTACCTAACGGCGCGCAGGACGCGGTCTATTGATTAAAGAGCTTTTGCAATGCAAAGGCTTATTTAGAGCTTAAATTATTTAAGCTCATCAGATTTATTATAATAAAATCGGTTTATTCATATAAACTTTAGGCTAGTTCTTTGGAAAACTTTGGAATTTTATGAAGTGGCTATGACACTCTGGTGCCATTAGATAATTAGAGAATTGATTACGTAAAAAAGAAAAGAAATTTAGAAAGATGAGCTTTAATTCAATTTTGGCTCTAATTTTTCATCTTAAAATCTAGTTTACTTTACAATAACAATTGCTAGCGGCTGTGTTATCATTACTATTAAAATACGGACTAATTTTTACGGCGAGTATTAATTTACACCTAACGCCATCTATTGTGGACTGTTAAAACTAATACAAAAATATTATCACACTAATCATTTTTAACATTATTTTAACATTTCTTTGAGATTTTAACATTTTTATTTGGTTACGTACAAACGAAAAAGGATTGTGGAAGCATATTCATGTAATATGAGATACTAAAATGACAAGTTTTTTTGCTGTAGGTTCTTTCTTTATTTATAGTCTTTTCGATATTATGTCAAGGTAATATAGTTTCATTTTACTTCTGGTACTTTTAGTTAATCAAAACTAGCTGCTTTTTCAGGTTTTAGTTGAAAAAAGTGGACAATAACTATATTTTGTTTTATTTTCTTTTTGATTTATTAATTAAAACGGTAAATTAATATTTCTTTATTTCGATCCCGGAGTTTAATTAAATTTGACATATCTAACTTTAGTTGTTTAGAAAACTTTATATAATTGTTCATCCATTTTTACACCTTAAGTGGTTCAGTTTCGATAAATGCTTTTTCAACCATAATATAGAAGCCGATAAAAAGATAGGTGCCAAATCGTAAGTTTATAGCCTATAAAGGTTGGAAGATTTTGTGTAGATCCTATTCAACAAATACCACTGTACTTGGTTTTTATTTTATATAGGTCGGAAAATTCATTATAAATTGTATGGCCGTTTTAGTTAGATGCACGCACAGAAAAACAGAGATATAGGTAGATATAGAAACAGGAAATTGTTTCTATTTTGTGTTGTTACAGACCATAATTAATTTTATTTTGGAACCCTTTGATAAAAAATACTAAACATTGTGTCAAACCTGTTTTTTAATTTTTCTTAATATGCGCTTAATAGTACAGACGAAAATCTCAAAATCTTTGGTTAAATCAAAAGTGACACCCGAAAACTGTGTACAGTTGCTGAGCACGAAAAAAGGGAGTTTTTTTTAAACGTCAATTATGAAAGTGAAACTATTTGACAAATCATTGTGACAAAGTGGGATTCTAAGCTTATAATAAACCAACAGATAAACAAAACAATCCCCAAAATCGGTCAAGAATTGTGACTTATGGCGTACCCTCTTACTTATATTCAAACGTACACATGAGCAGATCAACGAATGGAATCAAAAGCAAATTTAGATTTAATTTTTCACAACTAATTTAGATCTTCATAAAAATTTAAAATCACATGTTTTTTATGATCTCCTCTTTCCAAAAAGGTATTTGAAAAGTTTATTACTTGTGAAATTATTCGAATTATACTTCTGTTTATCGTAAAACTCGACGTTGGTGCGAATACAAATATTTTTAGTTTATATATAGCTCTCTTAAAGTAATTTTTTAATATTAATTGTCTATAAACATTTTTGCTTTATTTCTCTTATTATATACTTAAATTCGTACGTCTGCGTTACTTGATATAACAATTGTGAAAGAGTCACACGTGTAGTTGGCTGAAATAAAATTTTTTATATGTTGTATACTGAATAAATTTTTTGCGATTCTGTCACAAAATTTTCAAAACTCTAACAATTTGTTATTGAAGTAATTTTAAGAAAATTTGTTTAATACTTTTGACATATTAGGTAATAAGAGCAACTTTTTAAATAATTTATTTTTAAAATCTTATTTAAACAACTAGTTTTTAGTAATTTTAGAAAATAGTAACAGTAATTACTTAGAGAAAAATATTCAGAAATGTTTCCCAAAAATACTATTTGAAGGCTTTGGTTTTAAAAATTGATTCATTATTTATTTTTAGCACGTAATAAAAGTAACTATTTATGGCCGGTTTCTGAGTACTTTTTACCGTATTCAATAACTCTTTTGTTTGAAATTCTTCATACAAAAAAGTTGGCAAATAGATATCTATTCGATAAAAGGTATTCAGAAACCGGCCCTTAGAGGAGCACATTCAGAAAAAAATATTTAAAAATACCATTTGAAGAAGACGGCATTTAATTTTTAAAACAGATTCAATCATTACTTTTTAAATAGGAAATATTAAATACCTGTGTTTATTAGCTGTTTTGGTGAAGACACTCATCAGTTGAATTTTGGATTCATAATTTTCATAGTTCATAATAATACTTCTTGGTAATTTTTTTCAATAAAGACACAGGAATAAACGTGCAGGAACAATCTTTGAGCCATTCGATTTCTTAGTTTTTCCAGTACCCATATTTCAAGTGAAATGGTAAAAAATATTTATAAAAAAATATATTTTTCCATTTTCATGTTTGGAAAAATAATTTGAATAAGAACTTATCATGTAAACGAAAAACTTTTTTAAATTATGTCGAATGATATGTATTTTTTTGTTACTGGGTCATATATATAAAGACATTTACATATAACCTTTGTTAAGTCAAGAGCATAATTCCTAAGAACTTGGCTTTTTCGCTCCTCTCGTTTCATTTTCAAAAGAAAACCTTTAATTTATAGTTTCAATCAGCCTTGTCCTTTGTCTTTATCTAAATAACAGATCCCAAATCGATTAACATAATTTAACTTAGTCATTTCTTTGCACGTGTATCGAGTTATTTTTCTACGCGCTTTCTTGGAAAAGGATAATCGAGGTTTGAAGCTATACTATAATTTTTGCCTTTTTCTCTAAGAGAAAAATTAGCCGTTTTCAAGACTAATATTGTAAATAAGATATTTTAGCATTCTTTAAATCTAATATGGAAAAATCATGTTCTCCTGGTAGAGAAAACCAAAAGTAACAAATTGAAAATGAAAATTGTGTCAATAAGAAATTAAAACTTCCTAAGCTCTGATAGTGGATAATATTATAATAAGAAACTAGCCAAGTGGACGTGAAATCCCACATAATATAAGATCTTTTAATTACATATATCTTTTGAAATGGTTCATAAAAGTTAAATGAAATAATTTTTATTAAAACGCTGTTGACTGCAAGTTTTTGATTTTTTGATTTTTTCGAATCGAAATTGAATAGAGGGGAAGGGAGATATGTTGCATGTCACTTTGAAGTTTAATAATCCACAAACGGGATTTATAAATAAATAAAAATAAATGGAGCAGCAGTTTTATTTAATGAGAATTTTCAAATGATGTATACGGAAATATAAGTTTAAATTTCTTATTTATTTTTTTTTATTTATTGTTTCCGTTTTTGGATTAAGTGATTCATCTGACTGGTGAATCAAATAATCCAAAATTGTTATTATAATCACTGATGAATCTCTTAATAAATATTATTCCGGGTACCTCCTCATTAATTTTTTTATTGTTTTTCTGAATATTCTTAAGAACCCCATTTAAAGCATACGTTTGAAAAAATTCTGTCACACGAGTCTAAAACTACAGCCTGTGACAAATGAACGCATAGATAGATAAAACAAAATAGGTCTTAAAATCACGCATAATTTCATGACGCATTATCTCACGACGGATATCTGCAAATACTATAAACATTCATGATGTTTACAAAGTTTTTAAAACATAAATAGAATATTTCCTACAATTTAATACGGAGATATCCTAAGATCACGAATACTGGTCATTTATTTTGTTAAGGCATGGCTAATATAAATCAATTTTTTCCCACAAATAAATATTGACATAAAAATGAAGACTGGTCACAGACGTATTTAGACTTGCATAATGTAATACGATGTTTTCCTATAATTGAATTTAAACGTATCTAACGATCGAGAACACTGATCATTGAAAGTGTTAAGACTTGATTAATATAATTCGATTTTTGTCCTGCCATTGAATACTCACATATCCTAAGGTTAGGAAGAGTGGTTATTGAAAGTGGTTAAACTTGGTTAATGTAAATAACTTTTTACCCACAATGAGATACGGACATATCCTAAGATTACAAAGACTAGTCATTGTACGTATTTAGATTGGCTAAAATAAATCAATTTTTTTTCTATTCTATATAACATATATTAATTTTTTTTCTAATTGAATTGAAAATATCCTAAGATCATAAAGTCTGGTCTTTCATTATGTTCTGACTTGTCTAATGTAAATCGATTTTTTGCTGCAATTGAATATTTTGATTCCAGAATAAAATTCAAAGTATCGAGAAATGTTGTTTCGCCAGCTTTTAAAAATTTTTTTTTCAATACCATCTTCATAATACAAAATATTCTATACTTCCCAAACTTTGTCCTTTAATTTGACTAATTGTTCGAATTTTATTTTTCTTACATTGCAGATAGTTGCGACTCTCAGCCACCATATTGTATAGATCGTGACTTCACATAACTAAGAACAAATGTGGACTTGTCTTACAATTATAACAATTCTTTAATTGTCCAAATCAAATTACCCCTTCTGACTCTAGAGAGTACGCCCACATGCATACTCTAATAAACACAATACTCTTCTTGGCGTGCAACAAACTGGTAAAAATTGGTACATTAATAAATAAATATCTTTACTTTTTTGTAATTATAATTTACTTTTAAAAAATCTGTGATGGATCCTAAGAATATTTTAATTATTGGTATGTGGATACGTGCATAAAATATATTTAACCTTCCGATGAGTGAGATAAAACACTTAATCCAAAAATGAGAACGGGTTAAGCTGAAGTAGTAATGAAAAACTGAGTTATATTAGTGTGTTGTATAAATAGATAGTCCTTTTAGAGTAAATGGTATTTAATACTGCCTTTATGGTAAATTGTAACCAAAAGTCAAGGTAATACCTATGTAATAATGCCGCCACGTCTAAATTGGTAGAGTTTTGTTTCTCTGCTTCGACTTACGCCGTCAAAATACTGCATCATTGCTGGACATATCTCTTACTGCCTTGATTTGATAAGAATGTATAGATAAAATAACAATATCCTAAAAATAATGTCTGCGACAGATTAATAAAAATTATTTTTAGTTTCGTAGGAAATTTTTCATAAAAATCTATTAACATCAAAGGCTCGTGTTTGTCGACGCATTTTAAAGTTTCAAATATAAAAAGCTGCCATAGATTAAAATATCGATGTAAAGAGATATTTCGCATCCCTAAAACTGGCAACATTTCGAACTGACACTAAAATACGAAATATACTTTACTATTAATTTCACCCGAAAGCTTTGGTAACCAGTTCAGGTAGTCGATCTTGCAACTGCTTGACGTATCTATCATATTTGAAAACTAATTCATTAAAATGTACAATATTCAAAATAAATAATTAATCAAAGAAATATACCTCCCTCCAAAGTGACACCGTATACCACAGCCGAGGGCGGGCCAGGCGCCGCCGCATTGTAGGCTGCTACGCGAACTGCGTAACGCGTTGCTGGCGCTAATCCACGTAGCACGTGCGTAGGCTCGCGCGCCGCAGCGGCTCGCTCTGACTCGCCCGGGGCTGACCATCTCACCCAGTAACCGAGTAGGGCTCCGTGCCAATGTTGGCGAGGAGGTGCCTTAAAGATAAAAGAAACGTTCTAGACTTTCGAAATACTTCGTAGTTGTTGCTGAAATTTAAATTGAACAATCATACTTTTCGCAAAAGTACGATTTCTACAAATATAATTTTTTATAAAAATACAAATAAATTCGAGAAATTTTCATTAATGGCTTACTTGTGCTATTTACAGACGTTATACCATAATATACTATTAAACATACATACTAAAGACAAAGACGAGTTAATTATATTCAAGACAAAGAAAAGTTAAAATGGACGTAGACGAAACATTCATTCCTATCTCATATTGTCATCAAAAATATTTTATTCTATAGTTATGGATAATTTAGGATCACATTCTTTTAAAATAAATTTAACACTAACCGTATTACAATATAAAGTATAAACACTTTCCAACGAGCAGAGCCTTATATCAGTTCTTTGGGAATCTGATTATTTCTGAGAGTTTTAAGTTAGAACAATAAGGAATAAGAACGCCCGCAAAATAACGTACATCACCCCATCACGATTTAACTGCTGAATCTAATGCCCTTTAACTATATTGGATGTATCAAGAATAAGAAAAAACTTCATATAATCCTTGGTAACATTTACCGAAGTTGTCAGCTAACAAATCAAATATGACACTTGAGACTCTTCTTAGTCCAACATATTTTTTTTGGTTTCTCAGAACACTCTTTTGTCCCATTCATATAATGTACCACTGTAACCTAAAGGCTTTTAGATCTTAAAGAGTATAAAAATGTTACTTTCATAATGGTTTGTAGAAATCTACTTTCTGGAGACATTTTATACTATAACAGTAATTGGGATTAATTCACTAAATTATTTTGAAACATCTGATTTGGCACATGATGTTGTTAATAAAAAAGCGAAATTTACCCATTAGTAAATAAGACGCAGGTTCTGTAAGAATGAAGTAATACATAGGGAAAAAAAATGGCATAAATAAAGGATAAAGAAAATTTTCTTCAAAATGTTCCACATGTATATATATATATATATATATATATATATATATATATATATATATATATATATCTATACATATATATATATATATATATATATGATCTTGATTTAACTTTTACGCAATATAACTGTTGATACCATTCTTAGGGGTTGGTTTTCTATAGTTGTAACATTTAATACAGTAGTTCAAGTTCAACATTACTTAATTATATAAATATGTTGATTGTACCGGCATAAAAACTCCTTATACACTGTTACATACTTAATGAAAGCGTATATCCACTGCGTGAATACAATAAAATGTTAATAATACAAATGGTATACACGTATATACAGAATTATTAGGTCTAAACATAATTTCTGAGGCCCATAACATATTACAATTACAAATACTGCAAAGTGAGAGGCATCACACAGTTAAATGAAACTACGTGATGTAGCATTATTTCTACTTTATTTTAAATAAACTTGAAATAATACTATGTCATGTAGTTTCGTTTAATTGTGAATAATGAATTTCTACAAAATTAACGCCAAATATATTCAACAATAGGTACATATTAAATGTGATGTTAATTTTATTGTTTCTTGAAGAAAAACATTAGTAAAGGCAAGCAGCAAGATGACAAAGAAGGTTAAAGATTCCTAGAGAAAATATTAAATAATCATATTACCTATTACGGGTACATTGTTGTTTATTATATTTTTAATATTGCAAAAATTATTTTTAATATTGGATCAATTTTAAATGAAAATCATAGAATTTTAATTTGTTGTTGTAGTTGTAACAAAAACTTACTACCTTTTACAATCTTTTTCAAAGAAAGAGGTAAAATATAAATAATGATTTCTTTTATTTAAAAGTACTGCATTAAAAAATATTGGTAAAATCTTTTTCTGTTTTAACCTATGTTTCATAGCATTTGTAAGATATTTTAAAAGTTAGTGGAATTACAGTAAAATAGAATAACGTAACACCATTTCAATTTAAAAATTTGCAAAAAAATCATTTTGCAAAAAAATACGCCTAAATATACGCGTACGTACTTGTGTGTGTGTGATGAGCAAGCAAAGTTTAAGTTTTAAACAATAATTTAATATTTTTTAATATTGCGTTCCCTTAAAATTTCGGTTAAGAAATCTTATTTTACAATATATATATATATATATATATATATATATATATATATATATATATATATATATATATATATAACAGAGATACATATTTTATTCCCGACTCTACTTCAATATCAACACCCCATAAATATCAGATCAATACAACATTTTATTTTTAAAAAGCTCCCCACGTTAAAAGCTACGCTTTAATAAAAAACGTAGGCACGAAGAACGGCACGAATTGAGACCAATCATAATCTTTTGCGGGAGAGTATTCATCAAAAACATTTGAAAGGATCGCGTAAGTGATCGGAAAGTGTCAAACGAAGTCAACTATGCGGGAAGCGCGATCGTGCGGTAAAATGGAAATAATAGAAGCTTTCATGTAGCGTTCGCGAAGCTTTTTCCTCCGAGTTCGCCTGTGACTTTGCGAAATTGGAGAAGTGGAGCGAATGCCGATATATATCTTTAAACAATGAGCGGCATCGCGCGAGACGTCGGCCACTTTGTCGCTGAGCGATCGGAGGGAAGCGATGCGTTAATGTGTTTCAATGTATTATTTAGGGGAATGTGATGAACGTGCGGGAAATGGTTCCGGGACTGTGAGAAAATGTTTGATACCTATGTTGTGTGGCTTTAAGGTTGCCTACTAAGGAATATATCGTAACCAATTCAGTGAAGAAATTGTCTTCAGATGTCTTTTAAAAGACTTCTTTCATCGCATTGGAAATGGGGTTAATGATGTTTTTTTGGTTTCTTTGATGTGAAAAAGTAAATGTTTCTTATCCAATCGGCTCTTCGTTAAAGTTATTAATTTGTATGTATATATATATATATATATATATATATATATATATATATATATATATATATATTGGTGGCCCAAATAATGCCATTCGATGGATAAATTTGGATGCCTGTTATCATTAACGAATTATCTTGCCGAATTATTTTTAGTTTTTTATATTTTCCCTGTTTATGGTGATTTCAAATGGAAATATGGACTTAAAATAGTTAAATAACAGGAAATATCTCAAGTTGTCCCGGGTACCTTGCTCGTTAGTATTAATTTAAAATTATAATCAGTCAAAAATAATATTTTTACTTACTTCGGTAACCGGTTTGCGTTAACCTTGAATTAATTAGAATGGTTGAGGTGAAAAATATTTGCTAAGGGAGTATACATCAATTTGAATATTATCCAGATTACCTTGCCTTCATAAATGTTTATAATTTTTCTATTATAGCTAGCTACATTTCGGGCGCGATTACCTTCGTATCCAAAGGTAGTTATAGGTTGCAGAGAATGTGATTAAAATAGTGCTAAGAAATTCTTTCTGTAGTACCCGAGCAATAATTAAATTCTGAGCAACAAAGGAAATCGCGCATACTGCTATTTAATATTAGTTAAAAATAATATGAAAAAACCTCGTGCAGAAAAGAAAATTAAATACAAACCAAAGTTTTATGAAAAATGATTGTTAAAACAAAAGTAGGCACACCACGTTCCTTTATATTTTATAAAATAATTATACGAAAAAGTTAAAACCATTGTGGAAATAGTAGAGAATGAAAAGAAATTATGAGAAAACACACACAAAACGGAGGCCGAACATGAAAATTAGACTCTTCTTAGAAAATTCTTCATAAAAATAAATTATTTAACAACTCAATTCGAAAATCAAGGAAATTCCATTCTCATAGGAAAAATTGATGCAAAAATCACAAAATTGGCCAAGAATTGCGATCTGTAAAGTGACCTCATGCGTAATAGGTGCAAGCTAGCATACGAAGTAGGGTGTCATTTTTCAAAACGAAATTAAAATTAAAATAAATATTGTGAAATACTGAAATATGCTATCGTTTTTTAGGGGATCATTTTCTTTTTCCTGAAAGGTATATTAAAAATCTATCACTTGTCAAATGACCCTAGTTGCAATTACTTATATAATTAAAAGGGTTACGTACAATTCAGTACAAATTATTATAAAGGTGAATTTCTCTAAAACTAAAGAAATTTGTCAAAGGAAGTAGGGTTTGGCATATGTAATAAATATATTATTAAAAATGTTGTTTCTATTTCTCCATAAATTTAAATATGCTAATATTCAAATTGCATTCTTAGTGAATCTATTTTAGGTAGACTTATTTAAAAATATAAGGAGTAAACAGCATTTCCAGAGAAAATGCGAAGAAACCTATTTTAATTATAGTCCGATATTAATTATTATATTATAATTATTAGTTTAGATATAATTTAACTACTCTTATGTTGAAATAAAGAGCAAACCTCTTTAAATTTTTGTTAATTTAAGAGGCCTTAATGATTTTATATAAAGTGAGTAAAAAAAAATATTTTCTTTAGCCCATCCATAAAAAAATTCAGGAAAATCATCAGCATAAATATGTTAGGAACATTTCACTTGACAGAGTAGAGATATTTTTAAACCGAATGAATTTTTCCTATATGAATAGAAATTCATTTTATCTCCCTTATTTTCGACACAGTTTTTATTGCTATTTTTAAGAGATAACAAGGTGGAACAGTAACGTTTATGGCTCCACACTAATTTTTTATTTTTCATTTCCTCAGCTTCTATTTTACGAATAATGTAGAAATTAATTTTATCTCCCTTATTTTCGACATAATTTTTGTTGCTATTTTTAAAAGATAACAAGGTGGAACAGTAACGTTTATGGCTTCATACTAATTTTTAATTTTTCGTTTCCTCAGCTTCTATTTTACGAATAATGTAGAAATTAATTTTATCTCCCTTATTTTCAACATAATTTTTATTGCTATTTTTAAGAGATAACAAGGTGGAACAGTAACGTTTAAGGCTTCACACTAATTTTTTATTTTTCATTTCCTCAGCTTCTATTTTACGAATAATGTAGAAATTAATTTTATCTCCCTTATTTTCGATATAATTTTTATTGCTATTTTTAATAGATAACAAGGTGGAACAGTAACGTTTATAGCTTCACGCTAATTTTTTATTTTTCATTTCCTCAGCTTCTATTTTACGAATAATTTAGAAGGTTAAAAACAAAAAAAGAGATATTAGTTTATTAGATACTCCAAAATTGGCTGAATTGATAATTAACATTTATTTTTTTAATTCTGAAAATTTAGCTGGCTACATCGCAAAGTTTTTAAAATAATAGGCTGAAATGTACATTGCATCGTATTGAGTTCATTGCGTAATTTAATTAGTGTTCGTTTTTTGGTTTTGATATTTTCATGTTTAAGCAGAAGTTGCACTACGGAGTTTTTGTATATATTACATGTCTTGATAAACACCCAAAGGCAAATAATATTTCCATAAAATTATCCATAAATATGTTCGTATATTTGCATGTTATATCATATCGTTTCAGTAACAGTTATATCAAAAACAGTTTTCCCGTTATCTCCTGATAACATTGTTTTCTTTTCGTAATCATTTCCTTTAACAGTTTTGAAGATAAGAGAGGGAGTTTTAATATTTTTGTGGACATTTTCAACAATATCTTTTACGAATTATTTTCCAAAATATTTTGAAAATGAAAGTGTGAAAGAAACCCTTATAATTTTCATTTTTTCTCAAAATGCCTAATGTCGCATGAAATAAAAATTGGGTACTTTTTCCTTCCTTTTTCTTTGGGAATAATCTGCAAATAGAGAAATTCCCTTTTGTAATCAGGTAAAAAGGTGATTAAAAACTGTAACTTGTGAAGACGAAAATATATTTATTTCTACTTCCACGATTCACAAAAAGGTATTGGCCGTTAGATTCTTATTAATCTATTTGGTTTACGCCAGTAAATAATTATAAAATGATTTTTATTACCGAAATATTGTGAAAATTATAATACGTTGTCCACCATCTAGATATATACATCCATTCCATCACTTTTCTCCGACCTTCCCTTTTTCCGGTATACCCCAATAAATAATAAACAAGACACTCAGCTGTACACCCCATCAAAGTCGCAGCTCGGCGAGTTTGGACGCGCGGCAGCGCCAGATGCGGCCTGTAAGTTATGATCCAGTTAAAGTTTTTGTGCTAGAGAAAGAAGCAAAGTATCAAGTTTGGGTTGGCTACCCGCTTGGGTGTTTTCGTAGTTTACTTTACGGAAGAAATATGGTTTGGAAAAGATTTGGTCCTTGGAGGGTGTCTAGGAATTTCTTAACGATTTGTTTATTTCAACGAGAGTCGCGTTGAATATAGTTAGGTAACTAAAAGTATACACACTTTAGTAACTTATAATATGAGAGAATATTTTGGGAAAACCATTTTCATTCATGTAAATTGCCTTACAAAAAGTCAATAAGAAACGTATTGGTCGAAAGGTTCATTTTGACGTTACGTCTTAATTCATAATTAGCGATACAGTGAGAGAAAGAGATAGAAATATATATTAT
Source organism: Druceiella hillmani (assembly GCA_039881145.1). Lineage (NCBI taxonomy): Eukaryota > Metazoa > Arthropoda > Insecta > Lepidoptera > Hepialidae > Druceiella > Druceiella hillmani. The sequence goes on from JAYKKI010000025.1 coordinate 27,912,150, forward strand.
ATTTTTATGTTCGTTTGTTAATTTTCTCAAAATTTATACTAAACAATTTTCTTTAACAGAATTTCTGGAAACGATGGAAATTATGCTTGGCTCTTTGATTTGCGAAACCGAAATTTTTCCATTATCATCCGATACTCATGAGAATCAAAATTTTTGAATATTTCCTGCAAAGAATAGTGATTGAAAAAGATATAATTAAGAAAATTGTTGTTTTATAATTTTATTTTCCTTTTCTTAAAAATACATTAAATACATTTTGAATAAAATTTAAATCTGTAATATGTATATTACTCAAATATGTACGTTCGTTTCTTAGTCAAATAGTTTCCCTCTTTGATCTTGAAGAGCGCGTTTGTTTAAGTTTGTTTCTGCTTGTATTAGTAACGAGCAATGTCTTCCCATTTCATTCTTGTGGAACTTCAAAATCATTTTAATTAAAACATTTCTTGTTTACGTCTTTTTAAATAAATAATAAATCTATTACTTAAACCAAAACTTAACAAAATTAGCCAATGAAACCCGTTTGGAGGATCCACCTCTCTATCAACTTACGGAACAATGCAAATTATTTAGTTATATGCTAAAGAAAAATAAAGTTATTTTTGTAAATTCCTTCCCACGTAAATGACTTCATTGTCATCTTACCAATGGACGTACTTCCATATTTTGTTGCTTTATGTTTTGACGATTTTTTCAATTTTATTTTTCAAATATTACATAGTTTTTGATGTGAAACATCTATAGGCGCAGGTATAAACCGGATCGTTGGCGTGGCGACGCTTGCCGTGGCGATAGGTCGCCACGCTATACTAAGGTATATATATAGTCTATATGTAGTGGAGTGTACGGTATGGCGACGTGTCGCCATGCGCAACTGACTACGCGACCCCCTCCTCACTCAGTTCGACCCTGTTGTCTACTACGGTACACATAACCCTGTGCTTTATTATTTTTGTATTAATTGTAAATAAATGTTTATTAAATAAAGTCACCATTTTCTTTAAGAAATTCGTAATAATTCTCATTGTGCTATATTTAGTTCCTGTAATAATCTTGTCTTTCATGCATATTACTTGTACGAATACGATGTTTCACATCTGCCAAGCGTCCCGTGACGGCTCACTGTTTTTATTAGTGAAAGAAGAAAGAGTATTATTGGGTCGATTTTAATGTTTTTTTCAATTGTTAACTCTCCTAGCAAACAAAAAATCCCACAATACATTGGCTGTGATAATATATATATATATATATATATATATATATATATACATATATATATATATATATATATATATATATATATATATACATATATATATATATATATATATATATATATATATATATATATATATATATATATATATATATGTACATATACACATAACTTTTACGAGTAACTATAATTAAAAATCTACCAATATTAAATTAACACTATATTGTTCTATTTTCTACAGTTAATGTAATTTATAGGGACAAAGGCTTTTCCATACATTTTACCAAATATTAATTGTTAAAATAAATTGTGATATTTAGTCAAGTACGCTTAAGGATGAAAAGATAATGATATATTTGGTAAAAATTTGTTATTCACACAGATACTTAATGCCTTAACTATATTTAAAAGCGTTGCTAAACGATGCTTGCTTGCTACAGATTTTGTTTCATAAATGTTTACAGCGGCGCTCAGTAGCGTATTATAAATAGTAATTTACTTGACTTGACTCGCTTATAACAGAGATGGCTACAACTGAAAAAACGGAATTTATTGTGTTACAGCTTTTAACAGGAGGGATAGAAATTAAAATATGCTAGGAAATAATGTTTAAGTAGTTTAAATATTAATAATTCCAAAATATATGACAGCATTGCTGTTAAATATTTATATAATTTTAAATATTGAAAGTGTCGTAAATTTTTGTCTGAATTCCATTCGCATTTTTCAAAATTGTTGTTTTGTTTATTAATTCGGAAATAAATTTTTTCATTCAAACGTTCACGAATTACAATTGCTGCAAAATCAAACAGGTAAAAAATGTTTTTTCAGTAGTTCTCTCTTACGGGGACGAAATAGTTTACCATCTTACCTCCATTTAAATATATTACAAATATAATATTTTTTAAAAATAATCAAAAAATTATAGACTACTTGTTTTTGTCTCAGCCTAGTTTTCCAATCTTATAACCTATAACCTTATTACCTAAATATAGTATAATAATTATGCCTAATGTACACGAAATATAACGGAGATTGCACTCATTATCGTATAAATGATAAGTATATCTATCTTCAGCGTGTTTGTGTAAGAAAATGTAACTTTTTTCTTTGGAATATCAACTTTAAGAGTGATATTTCCAGAATTGATTGAGAATTGTCATATAGTTCTTTAATATTTTCTACTCAGTTTGATGCACATAATATCCTGTATGAATAATAAGTACGTTCTTGATATATTATGCATATATATATATATATATATATATATATATATATATATATAGATGTAATAAAGAACGTGTCTATTGTTCATGCAGGCGATGCTGTGCATCAAAATAAATATAATTGAAACGTATTTTTGGAGATGGATGTAATCTTTGTTTTCGTTAGAATCGTTAGTTATAATTACATATATTATCAAAACTCCAAGCCAGATATGCTTGTCGACAATGAGACACATATCCGTGGAGAGTGGAATATTCGTATATCAAATGATTTATGCTGATATTCCTTATTGAAGAAGTTATTGAATTAGAAGTAAACTGAAAATTCACGATGCATAAAATCATACCTGCCAAGTGATCTGAAGCTCACGTTGCCTCGTCGCCCGAACTTGCACATCTTGCGGAGGTGCCGATGGAGCTGAAAATTGATATAAAATTTATAGCTTATGCCTTCTTTTTTTCCACATTGAAACATTTTTTCCTTTAATATGTATAAAATTTAAATTAAAAATGTTTAACTCTAGGAAACTATTAGATATGCATATGCCATGATAGATAGTTTTATAATGAAACAATTTTTTCTTGATTGTTTTCTAGGTTTTATTCAACAAAATCAACGTGTCTTATTTACGTCGTTACCTACATAGATGAAAAATAAATTAGCAAATGGAATACGTCTGCGAGGCAGCAGTCCGTAACGACTGCTGCCTCTTCAGTCCGTAACGACTGCTGGTCGTTATTTATAACGAAGTTCTGACATGTAAATTGCGATTTCTCGATTTCCTCTTGTTTAAAAATTTGCTAATTCTGAACTTTCGGGACTTTTATTATTTTCTTTAGCCATAAATGTAAAGTCAAGCATTGGAATGGAGGCAATAAATCTTCAGGAACTTAGTTGAAAATATTACTTTGAAAAATGCTTTAAGTAACATTTGCAATTAATGTATGGAATCAAAATATATTATTTTATTAATTAAGTTTGTTGTCGCTTTTTTTCTAAATTTCAGAATTATTTCTATTTGATAGGAAACCAAAAGTATCACATGATTTTGTCAAAGTAGGCATTTTTGGTATAATGATATAAGCATCAAAACTGAGGAGACATGAAAATCATTTCGTGGAAACCCAGAGACATGTGGTTAGGGTTACTTTATAATCAACGTATTATTTAAAATTTATATATTTTACGCATCACTCAACATTTTCTACGTATATAAAAACAAATATCGAAGAATTACCATCACCGAATAAGTATTTGACGAACGAACCAGTGAGTAACTAGAATAACCTAATAGCGAAGTTTTGTGTGATCTCCTCATGTTTACAGCCAATGCGACAATATTATATACAATCCGTTTGTAAATCAGACGTATATGTCTAAAGTCAACAAACATTATAACTTTTCTTTGAAATAGCAAATCAGGGTCTCATAAATATGGCAATAAGTTTTGACCAAACTGAAAACGCTGGTACTGTACACTCAAAGTAACTGCTCTCATGAATACTAAGTCCATAGGTCTTTATATAATCATAATTATTAAATTCTAAGTCATAAAAAATACATAAATTAGACAGAAGAATATTTCCAGGAGGAAGAATACTTATATGTTTAGGCGAGTTTTTGGGGTTTAAAATTACTTCGAAAAAACTGCCGATCCGTATGGAACATACGCCTATACATCCTATATCGATTTTAAAGATTTTCTTGTCAAAAGAAGCAAAACTGATTTTGACAATGTCATCGCGCAAAATAGAAAAGATCAAAATATTCTTAATAGCATTTTAAGTGCTCAATTTCAAGACATATTCTCCTAACTATTTCATAATATATTCTCATAAATATGAAAAAGTATTACTCAATATTAGAATAAAAGTGAGCGAAATAAATAATTCTATAAACAATTATTATATTAGTGTTTTACTGAAAACTATTTAGGAACATCCTAAGACGTCAAGCAAGAAACCTATTTCCAATCCTACCTTCTTCTCTTGTCTTAGCCACAATGGTGTTGGTGAAGTCGCTCCTGTCCACATCGTTGATGGCGGCCAACCTAAACATATATGCAGTTGCAGGCTCCAAGTCTGATACTACTAGCTCTTCGAGGTCAGCCGTTGCCAAACCTCCCTTCCTGGCAAAACGTTGGAAATACCTTTATCAGCGTGAAAATGTGAATATTATCTCTGTAACTTTAAGATTGGAATCTCAAATAATTGATCGCACGTATATTTTGATAAAATTTTAGGAAGAACTTTCCTGGTGAATCATGAAACTCTTAATTTCGTCATATCCGTCGGTCTGGGTCTCAGTCTGTCCGTTATATAAATTACAGGCGAAACTGATTTCTTCGGCCATCACTTCAAACGGAGAATAATTGGAAAGGTGATTCAAAATGAAATTAAGTTTGCAATTACTTTACTTCTTATATAAACAATATTTTCTTAATATTGAGCTTCTTAGTGATGTATGATTTTTGACCCCCAGTTCTTATTTTCAACCGTGTCTGGGGAAAATCTAAAAATTCCTCATTCTAGCATATACAAAAAAATATTTCGGGTATTATTATTTCAAAAATTTCAAGTAACGTGGACGACTACGAAACCCTTCTCTATGTGTATTCCAATAGGTACGAGACCAATTTTTCATGAATTTCTTCAAAACATACGTAATTATCTTTAATTATGTTAGTTACTTTTAATAGGAAATTTGAATACTCATCCCAATTTTTTTTTACTTATTATTTACTTTCTAATATGTGTGGTGAGGATGTTTTTATTAAAAAAAGCAAACAAACGTTTGTGCAAAGTTTAGATGAAGATTTTTAAGGAACTAAAGTTCTTTTCATTATTTCCATGACCTGAAATCGACATGTTGGATTAAAATATATTTTTTTTACCTTGAGTAGTCGTGTAAATAATTCTTTACAACTATAACTGACGAAGTTACTGTTTGTTTAAAATAACACCTAGTATTCTGGGCTTATAAATTATGAATATAAAAATATGAAAAATCGATATTAAGTAGATCGAGAAAAAAACATTTTTTATTGAAACAATATTTATAACTAAACCTTTCAGTAAGTTATGAGCAACACACAAAGAAAACTATATAAATCACATTATAACTTTCATTGGTCTTTAATTTTAGTTAACGAAAAATAAAAACATTTAAATATATGATTGTAAAGTACAATACACAAATTCTAAATTTTAACTTAGATTTAGGAAAAAAATAAACGCCGGAAAGGATTGTAGTTTAGACGCAAATATCGAATATAGAGTAAATAGAAAAATAAGAAAGTTACACTAAAGTGATTTACTTATCCGCAAAATAAACTGGCAACGGAAAAAAGATGGCACGTCGTAAGAAGACAACCATTGTGCCTGGGTTATTAAGGTGTAACACTTATAAAAGCATCATTAATATAACATTTTTTATAAAAAATAACGTAACCCTGTGTACTTACAGTGTGTACAGGATTACGATTAAAATTGTTTTTATAAATGACATTCCAAACGGAAGTAACTCGGCAAAACTCTTCACCAATCAAATCTACGAATGTCATAAAAGTATAAATAAAAAAATTAAATTTCTAGTTTGAGAATGACTTTCTGAATAGAAAGAGATACATAAATATGGAGAAAAAAATGCACGAAAAACCACTTGACACTTTATCTTACCTGTACACCTGTAATTCAGCCGCTGTTACATTAATCGCTGTATATTCTCCTGGCTCCCAGTCTTCAGCAGAACGATGTACAGGTTGCACGCGTCGTTGTAGAAGAAATGCTGGTGCTGTTGCACGTCTCCAGGCGACGCGAACCCATCGCGAGGACACTTCCAGCACTTGAAACTCTAGTGGTGGTGGAGGGCGTTCTGTAGGATTAAGGATAATAAGCTCTGTGTAATTCTTCCACTAAAGTACCAAGATTAATCCAATTAATATTATAAATGTATTAGTTTGTATATATGTTTGGATGTTTGACTGTCAATCACGCAATAAATACTGTATTATTTTTTATGAAATATCGCATACAGATAGACAATAACCTGGAATAGGACATAGGCTATTTGGAAAAATCCCCTAAAATGGGGGGTTAAAGTTTGTACAGACATTCAGTTAATTTACTTGTTTATTATTATTTATTTATTAAATAAAGTAAAATCAACCCCAAAAAAGGGGTATGAAAATTTGTATGGAAATTCATACAATTTAATTATGTATTATTTAAAGTATTTTATATAAGTATAACTTGCTTACTCATTTAAATTATTTGTTTAATTAAAATACTCTAAAGTGTTTTGTTAGTAAGATTGGGGGCACATTAATACTCTTTGGTATGAATTAACGTTCTTTTTGTCACCTTCCATTTAAGGAAAAAAATCTTTTTCTGATCAAAATTCATCAATGAGAGGAGGAGGCTATGCGTGTTTTGTAATATATATATATATAAATATATTTATATATATATATATATATATATATATATATATATATATATATATTTATATGTGTATATATATAAAATATAACTTCTTTCCAACCTATTCCAACGTAATAAATGTGTAAGTTTCTTTTTTCCGTATTTATGGATCGATTATTCAAATTACATGTTCCATATAGATATACATAATAAGACACATTTTATTTATAGTAATGGTAATTCCACGTGAGCGAAGCCGCGAGAACAGCTTGAAGTTTAATAAATTAACGTTAAAATAACGTCAATGACAGTCCCGTTGAAAAAGACGAAATTCGTAGAGTAAATATTTTAATGAGAACCCTGCGCCTTCTTTTAGTTGAAACTTGATAAGCTGTTACTTTTGTTGTATGTTGTTATCTAATTTTGTTGTCTTACGTATCTATGACATATACGAAGAAATAAATACTAATTAATTAATTAGTTAGATTTTCCTTAATGAATACCCTTAAATATCGAATATATAATTTCTTATCGAAATATTTTCCAAAAAGTAATGAAGTTGTATGGTGACGCTGCCGTAAGTATTGTGGGGTATAAATTCATATACAATTTAGGTCACTTAAATTTTTTCCTATTAATTCTTGTAAGTTCTTTTAATGTTATACTACTTGCATATTTTGGTTCAAAGATGATTTTTAATGAAACTTTTTATAATTTGGACAGTATCCACTTTTAAATTATAAAAAGAATTTAGTAAACACACCAACAGATACACACACACACACACACATATGTATATATATGTATATATATATATATATATGTAAATTCGTGTATATAGATATTTATATATATATATATATATATATATATATATATATATACATATTTAAATATCCAAGGTGACCTTATGTTTAGTATCTCTGGAACAAGATGAAAGTAGATATAGTGTAACTTGAGAACATTTTCATTCTGATCATAGAACTAAGCATATTATTGGGTCATTATCTAGGCTAAGTTCTATCCGCAAGTCGCAAGAAGGGTGACTATATCCGAGTAGAAGTTATGGTATAACATTTTTTTATTAATTTCTTGCGCTCTATTTGAGATTTTTAAAGATTTCTGCACACAATATGGTGGTATTGTATACGCGTAGGTTATTTCAATAAAGAAAACAAATAACACTCTTATCTATATTAGTAACAAATAGCAAGATTTAAAAATAAACGAAAAAAGCTGATGTACTTGGTTAAAAAATAAATGAGTTCCACTCGCATGCAAAACAAACTTGAAAATTGTTTGATGTAGGAAAAACGAGATGATTACCAGTTAGTTACAAATAAAACAATTGCCTGCATAGTATTATTGTAGAAATAAAGATATTTGGCCAAAAAAGCATATCGAAGATAGGGTAATTGTGCCGACTTTATGATTTCAATATGGAAAATTGCCTTTAAGTTGTTTAAACGACTAAAATGAAAGGTATTGGCAGGATATGCCTATAGATTGCATTTGTCATTTTTTATCCAGTCAAAATATAATTGTGGACATGTTGAACTTTTAGTACGCTATAAGTATTCAGTAAACATTCAAATTGGATGCATGGTTAGTAAAAGTGTAACTAAAAATTTATATATGTAAGATGCAAAACAAAAAATGTCTAAGAAAAAAGACCATGAAATGAAAGAACTTATAAAATAAAGAATTAGGCTATAAAAATAATTGAAAAAAAAGTGTAAATCAAAACCAATTTGTCAAAGTTGCTACCTTGTGTATGATATTCGATAATTGCAGTTTTAAGTACGAAGATATTTGCACTTTATAAAACAATTAGAGCAACTTAATTTTTTTCAAAAACGTCCACGCAGTTCAGTAAACCAATTTAAATTGATACTGATATTAAAATTAATTCAGATGTTTCATTTTATAGGGGAGACACAGAGGTGATGAAAACACATACCCTTCAAAGTAATGCAAAAATTTCCGCGTACTGACCTTTGACCACCAGATAAAACACGAGCTCAGCAGCTCCATAAAGATTCTCAGCTCGGCAACGATATTCTCCAGCCAGACTGGGTTCCGCACGCCGCACCAGTAATTCAGAACCAGCTGGAGATATCAGTTCAGCGTAGAGGTCATGCTCGACACGTCGACCAGCGCGCGTCCACAGTACACGTAATTCAGGCGCGCCGCGCGCCGGGCAACGCAGCGAAGCTGGGTGCCCTGAACGTGCTGTGACCGTAGTATCGGTACGATCAAAGGTGGGTGGCTCTAGTGGAGAAAAAATTAATTTCACTTAATGAAAATGTAATTAATCGGTAAGTAAGGACCATAGATAAGCGTTATGTAATTTAAACTTTTTTCGGTAGATATCATTATTTTTGAGAATTATAGAATTTATACTTTGATAATTTTGAGAATTTATACTTTCTTGCAAGGGAGAAATGTTTTAATGTTATTTAACTATTAACTCAGATTTAAAATATACCTTGAAAATATCATCGTTTCCTTTTTTAATAATGTCTTGCTAATAAATAATGGTATACGCCTAGGATTATAATAACAATGTATAAATAAAAATGTCAAACATTCTGAAATATAAAAATTTGTCCTGGAACAATAAAAAAGTATTGAATATATTTGGCGTTAATTTTGTAGAAATTCATTATTCACAATTAAATGAAACTACGTGATGTAGTATTATTTCTACTTTCTTTGATTTCTTAACCACGACCTAGGTTTCGTTGTATTACAACATCTATATATTACAACTATCCCACCTGAAGATATTGTAATACAACGAAACTTAGGTCGTGGTAAAGAAATCAAAGAAAGTAGAAATAATACTACATCACGTAGTTTCATTTAATTGTCAATAAAAAATACTTAAATAGTGAAGACTAAGTACTTCATATATGCTAAATTCGATTTATATTTTTTATCTAACAAAAGGTACTTGCACAAATTTATAATATTTCCTCTAATAAATAAAAAAAGTAAAGTACACAACTGTTTCCAATCGCAGGAACAGGAAAATTTCATTAAAATAGTTTTCGTATGATCCAAAAATTATTATAAATTTTTTAATTAAAAATTATTTTTTCCAAATTGTTAATATCACATCCTTATAACATTTAAAATACTTTTTGCGTGTTTTAAATAAAATGAAGGATGGTGAAATATGTACTTTTCCTGTAAGGTTAATTGTCCAATTTTTGAAAATTATTTTTGCCTAAACGGTTACTATATTTTTTTTTCAAAATTTTAATACAATATCACTTTGCGTTTACTTAGGTTTTTAGACAATTCGCTCGACGTATTTTTTTTTAATAAAATGAAAAGTGTGGTGAAATGACTACTTTTGCATATTAGTTTAACGTTGATTGTATAATTTTTGAGAGCGATTTTCGCCAAAACTAATTGGTGAATATTTTTTTTTTCAAACTGTTAATGTAACAGTATTTTACATTGACTTAGTCTTTTACAAACATTGCTAGACGTGTTTTTTAAATAAAATAAAACTGTGGTGAAATGACCTTAGTATTTTTGGGAACTTTTTTTACCAAAAATAAACGGTAGTTATTAAACTTCAAAATTAGTCGGATGTTTATGGTTTGAACAAAATATAAATATAAATTCAGAAAATTTCGTCAACAACGCGTTACGTGCAACAACCACTGTAAATAAATATAAAATGAAAGTTAATAATTTTTGTCCATTACGACACCCATGTTTACATTTTTCCTATAACCCCCCACATTTGATCATCCATATGAGGAAAAATATAATATAAACATAATTGAAAACAGAAATAATATAATTTCAAAACTTGATCTATTTTGCTTGATCGGTATAATTTAGGGCTAAGTGTGAAGATGTAAAATGTAGGGTAAACAATTTGGATTTATTGTTGATCTGCTAGGATTTATATTTAGTTTACTCATATAATACTGTAATGAAAGTTTTGCAATATTTAACTTTGAATTCTCCCGATTTATAATTGGTTCCATAGATATACTAAGATTATAGCAAATATATCATCTCTTGGGATTTTTTATGGCCGTTTACATAAAACCGTACAAATGGAATTAGACTTACTGCTAAATTAGGAAAATAATATAATTTGTCATCGCCGTTTTTCAAAAAAGAAACTCTCCATCGACTTACGTCTTTGAAACTCTGATTTATATTTAACCCGTTTCGATTTATATTCCTATTATATTGTAAAGAAAATTTCACTTCCTGGAATATAATAGGTGCAAACATAAATGAAGTAAATGTCGGTTAGTTATGCAGAGAATCGAATACTTCATAAATGTATACATACAAAGTACTCTGTCGATTTATATTTTAGTTGTCTCTATTTACGTTTGGCTTTTGAGGTCGTTTTAAGAGCATATATATATATATATTTGTATATACATTTATATGAAAATTATAAGTCAAAGTCAACCGGAAAGTAACTACTAGACGTCGCATTTTCCCCTTGAATTGCGTTTAACAACCATCTTTTCTTTTCGCCTGCCCGTTTACGTCTTTACTAATGCTAAGAGTAGTTTTCGTTTCAAGGCCCCCTTGTTTTTGATGTAGAGAGCTTTCAACGATATTGTCCTTGGTGACTTTTTTGTGACGTGACGTGCCGTGCTGCCGTTAAACGTGCTTTATGTCGCAGTCAACTACATATATGAGAAGGACTTTTTATTTGTGTTACAGTTTATAATGTGATGGGTATTATTTACTACTGTTGCCTGCTTCGTTATTTACCTAGAACTGGAAATTTAGTTGAAGAAAGTAAAGACCAAAATGTTTAGAATCGTTCAAATGTTCGCTATATGTTTGGCTGAGAAACCATAACCATATTTCCGAGTTTACATCCGTCTAATATGAGTAGGAATAAGTGATTGGTGCAACATACATATTTCTTATCTTCTCTTCAACACACTGAAAAAACCTTGTGGTTAATCTTATCTCAATTCTAGATTAAAAGCCATGGCTCGTGTCCTTGGATTACATTCTGAGTTCCTCCTGAGTCTCTTTATTCCTGAATATTACAATACTTTTTACGAGTATTCCTTCTCTGTATATGATGTCACACCTCTGTATATAAACTTTATTCTAATATTCGAAATGTATCGCCAATTTATATTTTTAAAAGTTGTTTGAAAAAGATTCTGACCTTATTTCTCTGTCACTGCCATAATTTTTTCTTTCCTATCCTCCCACTTTTTCTTGTCAATATGGATAACTAATTTAATAGCTAATTTAGTAATAATAGGAATAATTTTTATTGTACAGTTATATTGTCATTATTGTATTGTATAATTCATTTTCAATATTCAATCATATTTCATTGTAGTCTCCCACAAAGTAGAGTTATAAATTTATGGTATTTTGGTTGACTGGCAGGGATTATTTATGATAATATAATATCCTAATACAAAGAACAGAAATAACTATATTCATTTTCGTAAATTATGTCTCTAGTTTATCTCAATAGGATCGACAGAATGATATAATATATTGATAACTTGAATCTCCTTTCAAAAATTCCTTTTTAATTGAGTATCTAGATTATAAAAACAATATATAACCCTATATTTGATATTTTTATGGTTTTCAGTTGAAAATGAGTATGTGACTCAGTTTGAATTTTGTAGGTAAGGTACATAACATATGACTTTTATATTAATTTACACAAAAAATACGATATTTCCATTCAAAAAATTAAAGATTTCATGTAGAAAATATGATTCTCTTATTCACATAATCTGGATTATTTTGTTATTTTTAATATAATGACTTGTATTTTCACTGAAAAAGTATTAAGAAGACGCGAATTACATTTGAACTTTTTTCCAAATATCTGAATTTTCAAATTTAATTTAAAATGTTCCATGGATAGCTGTAAGTTAAGTTATAAAAATTATTCCTACTCAAGTAGACCGTATTATTGTAACCATACTAATTAACATGCATTCTTTTTCAGAATTATTTTTAACTGTCATCTGAAGTAGTTGTTAAAGAAGTGTGTAACGAGTTTTTGACGAGTGATGATTTTTCTAATAATTTTACCTATTCTATGTGAACTTTTCAATATTTTTGAAAATGTTTATCCAATAAATCTATTTTAATATTAGTCAATAAGTATATTTTCATCAGAAAATAACCAAAATGAGTCAGATCACAAAAAAAAATCTTGTTAAAAACAATAGGAATATCTAAAAAATCTTGTTAATTAGAATTTTGTGTCAGTGCTGATGTAATAAAAAATGTTTATAATATATTAAGACTAAATTTTTTTTCCTTATTTGAAATATTTTAATTTGATAATATTTTTAAATTTAAAGTATTTTAGTGAACTGGAACGTTTAACATAAAACATTAAATTATTCGTAAATATTTCTTGATTCGATTTGGTTTAGGGATTGGGTAAAGAAAATATAGGCCTCTTTTTGACTGATTAATTGAATAATTGTTAGGTCCAAATGGAGTATTTTATGAGTTTTAAATAGTGCATATATTATTGTCCTTACCATGCACGGCAATAAAAACTACTTCCGAGAGGTCATTTCCAGCGTGGCAGCGATACCATCGCTGCGCGCGTGCATCTCCCACCTGCAGCCAGAGTGCGCCGTCGGTCAATGCACGCGCCTGAGTTGTCGTCTCCACTGGTACGAAAGGGCCGTGTATGTCTGTTATAATTGGAACAGACAGAATGAAATTGAGTAGAAAAAATTATTATTTAAATGTGTAAACTCTGCGGTTCTGACAAACAGCTGGATATTACGCATTTATAAAGTTTCTCTCTCTACTTATCTACTAACTTGTTTTAATTTGTAAAGGTTCTTTTACATGCAATTTTTCTCAAAACTAAACCCATTTTCAAAATATATAGATGTTGTCTTTATACATATACATACACACATATTGATATATATATATATATATATGTGTGTGTATATATATATATATATATATATATATATATATATATATATATATAAATATATGTGTGTGTGTGTTTGTTTAAAATACTCCATGATATCTTCAATTAAAAATTACATTTAACTTTAGGTTCTGTTTTACGTTAGTTTTTATATATATTTTGCATTACTCACATTTTTCTTTTAGCGTCCCTTTTATTTTGTTTTAAATTTAACAAGTAACAGGTTAAATAAAACCTCAACAGTACTGATCGAAATCGTCTAGCATGAAGTATCAAATAAATACTGGTTAGTAAATATCAAAACTGATAACAATTCTAATTATACTGGTGAAAATAAACTTAATAAGAAGTTCAACTTACCGGCTGCCGATTGCCAGGTGATGTGAGGTTGTGGAAATCCTTTCACCATGCAGGGTATGATGATAGTGGTGCCTGCAAGGGCAGACGTATTCTTCGGTTTCAGCAGCCACTGGGGTGGTTCTGCGTGTAACGTATTTTGTTATTTAGTTCCTCAATATACATAAGTATATTATAAAGCAAATGCAAATGTTTCACAAATTAAAAATCTGAGGAATAGGACAATAATGACAAGCAGTCAGAAATAGTTGATATTTCATAATGGAAATTTGGATTTCGCAGACTTTCCTAAGGGTTTGGATCGAGTAGAAGAAATTGTAAAAAAAGTAAACATCGAAAAGCGGTTTATGTCTGTAACATAAATTAACAAGTGCCCTTGAGTAACATCAGATCTGTGAATATGCTGCGAAACTAAATTGGAAAAAAACAAGTCATAATTGTATTTAAGTGCATGTAGCAACATCAGATAAAAAATTATAGCTGGTTACATCCAAGATGAACTAAATAGAAATTTTACAACACTGATGTCATATATTCAGATATTAAAACATTTTATTATTTTTAGGGTTCTGTACCTAAAAATGGAAATGAAATCATTATAAAATCCTTAATGTGAATCTTAATCAGTACGGCCTGTTTACTCAGCAATAATTTGATGAAGTAATTTTAAGTTTGGTATAACAATATAACCTATTAATCTGCATATTTTTCAGTAGTCAACATTTAAAATATTTCTTTAGGATTTTAGGTGGCATACCCTCAATGGCATACACCAAAATATGCAAAAAAGTGCATTCCTCTTAGTTTTCAAAATTGTTGAATAAAAATCATGAATAAATCACTGTTGGTAAAATCATACTAAAAAATTACAAGAAAACTACAGCGGTTATATTATACATTACAAATTTTGAGAAATTCACAATGTATTTACACTAGAAAAGTGTACAAGATAATACATCAACACGGTTAAAAATGTTATTTACATCTATAAAAAAATTAATACAAAAACTTTGCCCTTTTAAATGTTTAAACTTTTACATATATACCTAATTATGAGCGGAACTTTCGTAATGCGTTTTAGTAGTATTAAAAAGTTCATTTTATTTTATAAAATCCGTTATTATAAGAAAAAAATTTAATGAATTAACTAGTTACTAAGTCGATTTCATTTATTTGAGGTTTTCTGCTAATAATAGAATTGAATAAATTTCTATTTGCCAATATCGTAAAGAATCTAGAATACAGAAACAAACCAGAGAATCTTCTTGAAATATATTTAATGGTATATACAACCCTGGCATATAAACTTATTATTATATGCACGTCAACATTTAACTTAGAAGTACATGGGGTAACTCTCATCATGAAGAAGGTAGGTATGATAATACAAATAAAAATATTTCATCGTGGTATATTTACGAAAATAAAATAGTTTTTTTTCCTAACTTCATTGAAAAACAGAATTGATGCCATTGTGACCCCGTTCTTCTAAATTTATATTAATTGTACTAAAAATGCGCTTCCAGTAATTCTCAGAGACAGCATTTCGCGGTATCGATATTTGATAGTTTCCAGCATTCGATATCGATACTAAATGAAATGGAAGTATATTAACTCCAGGCCGGTATAATTAAAATAATATAAGAATATAATATTCTTATAATGCGTATCTCATTTTCAAAAATTTACTTTCGTTCGTAACGAGTAAATTTATTTTGAACTATTAAAATTTATTTTGAATCAATAAAAACGACAATAATTATACAAAAAATATTCTTTCACGGCGATGGCGGTTACTATTCAAGTAGCTTTTCATGTAGCCTTTTTATCGTTACTTTCTGGAGAAAATTATCATAAACATTTTTTCTGATTAGTTAAAAAATATGTAAATTCTATTATATATAAAAATTAAAATTTTACAAGCCACCATCATAATTTCAACGTTACAAATTATGTAATATATATACATATATATATATATATATATATATATATATATATATATATAACCAGACAGATATCGCC
Organism: Druceiella hillmani; assembly: GCA_039881145.1. Classification (NCBI taxonomy): domain Eukaryota; kingdom Metazoa; phylum Arthropoda; class Insecta; order Lepidoptera; family Hepialidae; genus Druceiella; species Druceiella hillmani. Next base: position 27,928,342 of record JAYKKI010000025.1, read on the forward strand.
GATGATCACTGTTAAAGAGACTTATAACATAGTTTTTATTATTATTTTATAGAGAAAAACTATCGCAAATATTTTTTAATTGGCTTAAAAATTTGTGAGTTCCAGCATATTTAAGAATTTTATTTCTCCAAGCTTTGGTCATAGTTTTGATTTCGCAGAGTTAAACAAAAATAAGGGTTTCTCCCATTGAGGAAGACATATTTTAATGCAATTTTGTTGGTTTTGCACTGCATATAGATACAAGTATGTCCTCAGTAAATTGGAGCTATGGATTCTCATCCCTTAAAAGATCTCTACAACTAGTTGACAATTGATTGTGAGATATGAAAGTAAAGTGAGGGGCTAAAATAAATGGAAATATCATTTGCAGCTATGTTATTAAATATGTGCAGCGTCTACAAACTTTAACCCTAGAATACTAATAACCGTTGACTTCTCTAAACAGCTTTATATTTTTCCTATTCTCATCTATATCTCAAGACGGGATGTCATTTCACTCACAACTCATATATTCACATTTAACGACAAGAGTGTACAGTGGCCGCATTTGATACAATTTTTTACTCTACCAATTGGCTCATACCGATCATCCCATACTTACCGATTGTAAATTATTGGTAATTTTCTGTCTAAATTTGTCTATTTGAAAATTTTATTGGTAAATGAACGCTAAAGAAATTTTACGTTTTTTTGACTTAGGAATGTAACAATTATAATCTCAAATTATCATAGTTGTATTCAAAACACCGGTAAAAATTATTACTCTTTTTAACAGCAGACTGTTCACTGTGATTTATTATTGTTTTCTGATTAATATACCTGTATACAAGATGCGTAGATGGTTGAGAATTTAAGCACACTCTAAGATAAACAAAGAATGATAAACAAGGAAACTATCAGAGGTCGTTTGGAGTTGGATGGTAAAGAATCCGTAATACAAGTTAAATATGAATTACTTGTGTAAGGGCTTGAATTTTGTTGCATTTTCCCTGTACTTTAAATTTGCCTCTAATTACACGGTCATTTACTTAATCCTGAAAAGATAATTAAATTCTAGTCCGATGAGTACAAAACTATTAATAATAAGAAATTTAATTACAGAGAAGGGGTTAAAAGGGTATAAAATTTACATGTAAATTAGATTTTATTTACAGGCAGAGGATTTTAAACAAAAAAGTTTAACATGAAGTTTTAGCAGAGATCGACATTACGATCGATTATTTTTCACTTATATATTAATTTCACTTAATGTTATTTGCTTTATATAGATACATTTTAAACGAAATATTGGAGTAAAGTATATTAATAAATACAAATTAATAACGAATTGAAAATTATTACAGGAAGTTGCCTTCAGGAAGTAATGATACATTTATATGTACGTATATATATTGAGAAAAACCTTGAAATCTATGTAGCATAATAACTGGCTTTAAGTTATCTTCGAATATATATCTGCTTATCAAAGAAAATTTACCGAAGCAACAATTTTAAAGCGTCTTGATATAAAAGTAAATATTTTTTACCGAGTAAAATGTAAATAAAAACATTTTATTCTGTATTCGCTTTTGTTTTTAGTTGCAGCCTTATTTATTTGTGTATGTCTTTCAGAGTTCAAAAATTTTTCAAATTTCAATTCATAGATATATATATTTTACTAAAGAATACATAAAGAAATAAATTCTCCAAAAGCTTGAATAACTAATGAAAGAAAAAGACGAATATGTGGGACAAAACTAAACAAATAATGTCAGTACCCACCTTTAACCAAAAGTTGCGCATGAAGTTCAACGCTGGCTACCGAGTTGGATGCCCGACAAGTGTACGTACCAGCGTGTGCTGATGTCACTTCTGCCATTATTATTAAACTGAAGAAATCCAGATTCTTCTGTTCTGCCTGAAAATATGAAATTTATAAAGTATTTTGTAAAACACTCTACACGTTCGTAAAATACGTATCTTAAACGTTGATATGTTTTTATTCGTTTTTTATTTTTTTTGTCGTTATACCTAAATAAGTTGGATAAACTTTATCTAATGTAAATGCTTCGATTGTCAGAATAAATGAAGTTTTTTCGTAAAGAGGGAAAAAACATCAATGTGTCTAGTCATTGTTTAAAAGCTTTAGAATTAACCAACAATATATACGTTGAACTACGGGATGACTTGTTACTTGGTCATGAGACTAGTTTTGAATTCAGCTCTAGGGATTATGGGATATAAGATATGCTAATAAAAGCTTATTTTAATAGGCTTCAATCATGAAGTGCAATCCAACACCATTTTAAATTTAATCTTACTAGAACTTTTTATGGACCATATTGGTAGATTTTTTAATAATAGACTCCCGAGGCTACTGTGTAAGTACTTTGGAACATTAAGTTTATCATAAACGAAGTTATTCTTCTTCAATTAACTAGTTCTTTATGAGTTAACTTTTGTTATTATTATTAAAAATGGTTTATTATTATGAAAAAGTATGTTTTGGGCAAATATCATTAAATAGTTTTTTGGAAAGTTTTTTGATAACAGACTCACAAGGCGACTGGCTGAGCACTTTAGAACATTAAAAGTACCCACGAGGCAACTGGGTAAATATTCTGGAAAGTTAAATATATCATAAGAGAAGCAATTCCTTTTCATCCACTTAGTTCTTGATTAGTTAACTTTATTTATTACTATTTCATCTTATTTATTATCATGGCAATATATATTTGGCAAAAACCTCTCAGTCATTCTCTTAAGACTTTTGTGGGGTTTATTTTAATAATGGACTCACAAGGCGACTGTAATTGATCTGGGACATTAAATTAATCATAAAAGATACAATTCCTTATCAGTTTTTTATCAATTAACTTTAACAACTATTACTGTAATTTAATTTTCAAGGCAAAGTATAGCTTGAGCTCTTATATATTTTGTGGATTTTTTTAACACCATAGAACTGAACATTGCAGATGCCGTGATCCTGATGAATTATATCTTGCTACATTATAATCTTTATAAATTATCCACCTGAGGACATTCTCATGTAACGAAAACTAGGTCGTGGTTAAGAATTTAAATAAAGTAGAAATAATAATACATCACGTAGTTTCATTTAGTTGTAAATAAAAATTAAGTGAATTAAGTCCCCTTATCTCTCTGTTCGTGTACTTGTAATTATACGAAAGAAAAGAATCGACTTGGCACCTATTCCGAAAATCTCTAGTGGTAGTAATATTTTGCAAATGAATATATACTCGGACACAATAACTTACTTGGAAATTTCCAACTGAGTTCTTATATTTTCATGATTTTCATATTCAGTACGTTTATATTTCATGGAGATTTGAAGTCGGTTCAATTAGTTTATTATATAGTATTTCTTTTGCCTATCAGCATATTTGTATGCTTGGTTGTACTCATCACTTTTAGGCTACACAGTAAATTATAAAAAAATGTATATATAATAAATGTAGTTATTACTATCCATCTTATTTATAATTATGGCAATATATATTTGGGAAAAATCTATCAGTCATTCTATTAAACCATTTGTGGATTTTTTTAATGATAGACTTACCAGGCGACTAGTCAATTAATCTGGAACATTAAATTAATCATAAACGATTCAATTCCTTCTCAGTTCTTCATTATTTAACTTTAGTGACTATTATTGTATTTTGTTTATTTCCAGACAAAGTATAGCTTCAGCTCTTAAATATTTTGGAAATTTTTTTGAACAGCATAGAAATGAACAGTACAGATGCCGTGATACTGGTGATTAATATCCTGCTACATTATAATCTTTACAAATTACCCACCTGAAGATGTTGTCATACAATGAAACCTAGGTCGTGGTAAAGAATTTAAATAAAGCAGAAATAATATTAGATTACGCAGTTTAATATGGTTTTGAAAAAGTTAATTATTATAAATTTAAATTTAGAATTATTATGAAGGTAATTGAATTTTCTATTCTGTGCTGCGACTTATTGTAACCCAGCATGGTCAAGAGAAAATCGGTAGGAAATAGGAAAGGAAAGTCGCCTTATCCTTTCGGGGACAAATATAGAAGTAACGTTTTTGGGCAGGTTCAATCAATAGGCTATAAAGTATAAAAAATAATTTATGTTCGCTTTTACCACACGGACAAAACTGTGAAGAACTACCGAACTGCGAAGAACGCGAAGAAAACCGCGAAATATTTTGCACAGCAAAATAAAATGAAACTACTGAATATATAATACATCAACCTACAATTTGTACACATATTTCATTCAGTCAAATCCTATTACTAACATGTGATGTAATGCAAAATAAACATTTAAATATTAACAAGCGATAAAAACTGAAATGTCACATCACAAATTTAAAAATGCGTACAGATGTTTATTTGCATAATCAGATATTACGAAGGCAATAAACATTTTGATACCACATTTTACAACGTACATCAAACGAGGGTAGTAAACTCTTTGGAGCTTTGCATCAATGTTAGCGTAAAAACGCAGAAACATATTTTTTTGGTGATATTTCATCCGGTTTATCTCGGATATTAGACGACATCGTTAAAAAAATTAATGCCAGAGTTATAGTAACAACCATTACGTAAGCAATATTTATTTCACATTTTAAAGTGTAAGCGAACTTTATGTTTTGTTACCATGTTAAAGTAGAAAAATAATTAATATATTATATATTTATTATATATATAAAAATAATTAATTTATTATTTATTTAAAAATAATTAATATGTTATATATTTATTATTTATTATTTATAACCTAATTTTAATAAATGTGAGGTGCTTATTAGGTTTTAAATCCTAAACATATCGAAATTTAAATTCAAAATTTATGCGATTTTTACTGAAATAAAATGCACTATGTATTATATATATTAATTGGCACCACGGAACTGTGAGTAATAGTTATGTAGAAATCTATCTAAATATATTATTTCTAAAAGGTGTTTTTTGGTCGAGCGGCTCGATCTCTTTAACTACTGCACCAAAAAAAATTTAAAAAATACCCACTTAAAGCTTATGTTTTCTACTTTGGGCGAAAAATTAAAAAAATTAAAAAAAAGTCTTTTTGTTAATAAAAAAATTAATTATTTTAACAATTGGCATGAGCGCCATCTGTGGGCGACACATCAAATATCTTAGCCAAATTGTATACTTGGAACACGCTAGATGGCGATATAGTGCGAAGACTTCGCACGGGTCAGCTAGTACTATCTAAATTATATATTAGAAATCTAAATTATATTAGAATTAATGCCCATTCAAATAAGGAACCTTTAATATTTCCCATAATCCTCATTTGGAGAGATTTCTTATATTACATTTAAAAATCGAAAGTGATGCCAAATTAAGTTTTGTTATGTCTGTTATTTTACGTTAAATTATTTTACACTTTCTCTTAGAAATTTAAATATTTTGTTTGGCAATCGTTTGAACTAAAATTAATAGACTAATATGACAAGTTTATTAGTTACGCAAAATAATAAAACACATAATATATTTAAAGGTCTAAATATATTATTTCGAGTTACTGCTTTAGTTAATGATTTGACATTATACTAAAGTATTTGTCGAGGCTTTTAATCTTTATTATAGGATGGTTCCTAGCTTCGAGTGCTGTTTTTACAAAAGTTTCTTAATTATTAATTCATTGCGTAGTTATCCATGTTTAATTCTAATATATCTTGGAAAGGATTTGAAACTTTAAAACTTTGGGCAAGTTTTAAAAATTTCACAGCTAGGTAATTTAAGAGTTCGAGTTTTAACAGATGTTAAAGTGTATGCATTTAATTATTATAAACGTGAGAACCGCTTACTTATAAATTGCTGGTATGTCGTCTAGTCGTAAGTATAGGAGAGGCTCTTACTTTTAGAACACCCGGCACGGGCTGGCCGTCCTTGAGCCAGGTGAAGTGGATGGGCCGATCTCCGGAAACAGCACTGCAGGTAGCCTGTACACTGCTGCCGAGTTCTACGTCATCCGGGAAGATAAAGTGCGACAACTTCGGTGGCTCTACGGCAAATACAAGGCTACTCTAATGATTTGTGACTTATAGAGAAAGACGTTTATATATTTAATTAAATTTTTGGTACCAAAAAGTGTTATTTAATTAGAAGAGCTTGTGGGGGTTGAACCAAAATAGGGAGAAATATTGTTTACTTCTTTTCGTTATCTATATCCTTCGTAACTTTATAATATATAGTCTAAAATACTAACAAGATACCAAAAAATATATACGTGCCAATAAAACTTTAATTCAATATATTCGGTGTGTGAGAGATATACAGAAACAAGTACGTACGTTCATACAGAATCAAGTTATTTTCGTTGTTCCCATTTTTCAATGTGTGCTACGTGCAAGAAAGGGAAATTAAAATGTTATTAGGTGATAATGGTATTAAGGCTTTCTGAAACAACCCTTGGAAAAGATTGTTTTATTATTTGCCTAAAATCCGAATTACATTGACTTATGCTCACGTATATTTTTTGGTATATGATTAGTACAATTTTATGTCAGTAAAAGTAGAATCCGATACTGTTAATGGAAGTTAAACATGGGAATATTACATGGTCTTTTGCTGATGGTATATAGTTTCAGTAAGTGATGATTATGTGCTACATTCTATCAAGGATCGTTCGCCCATAGTTATACACATCTATACCCACAGTTATGCTACAGGTAACACTTTCGTATTGATTTATATGCATGAAAGAAAATAAATTCATAAAAATCATGTGTATATTACATGGAAACAAAAAAAATGCAGATTTTTGCAACAGTTTGTACCACACGTTATTTAAAAAAAAATTATTGATAAATTTCGAAACTTTTTTTAAAATTTCTTTTAATAAAAAACTTTTTGCCTATCATTTTAATTATAAAAGTTTCATTGCTGTTGAAGTACAACAAAATACTATTTGCTAGTCACTAGTTTGAAAAGTACAGGCATTTTTTTCATAAAAATATAAATTTTTTCTAAGAAAACCATTTTAAAACTCATGTCAAAGTTTAGGGAAACAGAAATGATCATATAAACAAAGGCATATCGTCTTGTGTGTGGTAAATGAAATTATGAAATATGAACAAAAGTACCTATACGAGAATATATATATATATATATATATATATATATATATATATATATACATATATATATATATATATATATATAGAAATGAACAATAATCGCATGTGGATTTATTTAAATTTAAATCTTCATCCATGAATGAAGAAAATTAAATAGTTTTTTTCACGAGAAACTCTAAACACAAATTTCTTGATACTCACTATGCACGAGCAGCTGAATGGTTCGACGAGCAATCTCTCCATCGGGTCCACGCACTTCGCATGTGTACCCACCCGCGTGTTCGGAACGCGCCGCCCGCATCACCAGCGCGCCGCCCTCTGTAGCACCGCCCGCCCCAGCACCACCCTCGCGTGTCCAACGCACCTCTCTTAATAAACGAATGGCATAGATGTTATTGTGCAATATCTATACGAAATGGAATTCTGGTATTTTCCATTATTTGTAAACAATGAATTTGATAAAATCTATTGATTATTTTATTTCTTTATATTCTAATCCATAATACATATGTCATTCAGTAAATATAATAATGCTATATTCCTTTCTTGATGCTTTCATTACAAAACGATGATAACTACACTAGCAAAGAAAGTCATTAGACAGGAGGACCAGAATCTTCTCTATAATGTGGGCGCATAATGTTTCAACCATATCAATATCTAATTATCATAAGATTAGTTTAATCAGAGAAATGTTTCTTCTGAGTTACACTGAATAGAGAGCTAATTTACATAAGAGAAGATATATATATATATATATATATATATATATATATATATATATATATATATATATAATATATGATTTTAAGAGAAAATAGGTATAAATAGAAGTAATAATACATTTAAAGCTGCTCTATTCCATATCAGCTTCTTATAGATAAACTCGTCTTTCAATTGTTTTACACTTTGAATAACATTCAGGGCAATCGTAGACCATGCTAACTGTTATGGAAATGAGACAAATGAGGACCAGTTTTTTAAGCGAATAGGCAAAAGAATCCAGAAACAACGCCATCTAATTCTAGTCATCTCATTCTCTTAAGATTTTGATCGAAGTTTTATAATAAGTAGCAAATAGTGAAGAAAATAAATTTATTACTTTGTAATAACCAAAATTTAAATCAAGTGCTTAACTTTAATTAAAATCTTAATTGAAGATTCTAACATGAGAGAAATGAATAACAAAAATGTGATAGAATGCTTATGAATAAAAAAGCCTGCCAAGCACCAGTAGATCTCACACTATCTATATACACTTAGGCATGTAAAAACATTCAAGATTTCATAGTATTTCTAATAAATTATTTAATAATATTAATTTTTCACTACGTAAATACATTTCGTATTATATCTCTCGTAAGCATATTTAAAATACTGTAAGATCTAGGAAAATCGTCAGTTTTCCTACCACCTAAACGTAGGTTTCTAAAAACTCCATTTTTTACAATTTTCGTTGGAGTAGATTTGAAAGTGGGGGACGTAACTTCCTGAATGTTTTCCAGCATATATCTGAAGTTATGCTACCTACAATTATGACAAAAATATTTTTAAGACTATTGTTTATACTTCACAATATATTTGAAATTAAATGATTTTTTTATAGTATTTCATTTGCTCCTTTCCCTAAAATTTACATCGAAATATTTTTTAATATTAAATAATGAGACGTTTGCAGGTAATATTTTTTACTATTACGAAAAATTTCCTGTTTGTTCAAGTTACTGATACCTAATATCATGGCCAAGTTTCTAAGAAAAGTGACTGTGATCGAGAGACATGCGAGTGATTTTATAAGAGTTCAGCTTTTCCTTTTGAAGCATGGAACAATGAAAAAGAAAAAAAAATCTTCCTTCCAGAAATATCCGTATGTTAACAATAATTTTAACAACTGTTTTCATATATTGAAGTTGTTTATAGGCAATTACTTTAATAAAAAAATTTAAAAAACGTACATTTACGGAAACACAAACAATTAAATATTCTTACTTTATCGGATAACCGGAATACGGACATTGCAGGATTATATCAGAATCTGCTGTCACGTGAACTGGTGGTGCA